>CM068833.1:69039445-69264445 GCA_028554795.2 Sinohyriopsis cumingii | reverse complement strand
TATATATATATATATATATATATATGTATGTATGTATATATGTATGTATGTATGTATGTATGTATGTATGTATGTATGTATGTATGTATGTATGTATGCAAATATATAACCGCTACTAGATGATCTCAATAACTTTCTCAAATCGTGATTACTGCGATTGTGCCTCTCGATCTTGATCTTCGCTAGCAAAGGTTCCGATATGTTAACCCTATCTACACATCGGCAGATCAAGGAAATATGTATGTGCTTCGGGTCTTTTAATTTGATTGGAATCGGCAGTAAGCCGCGGTATCCAATCAAAGTTAAGTTGCTCAAATTTGAAGACTGTTCCTACACGATCGAGATAAGGGGAGCAAATAAATTGAATGGAATCGTATTTAGGCAAGTTTGCACTGCCGTTCCATGCTTGTACAAATATGTTTCACCCAAAACACACCTGTGATGACTTCTCTTTGGTACTTAATCATGCTTTTAATGTTAAACTGAAAAAAGTTTCCACTTGACGTCACTTGCCTTCATCATTTTCGGCCGATGTTTAATGCACCGCTGTTACATGGTTTCGGTTAATCGGCATTGCATACTCATTAAATCCAATATATGTCGCTAGGACAAAGCACTAAAATATCTGCTCGATCCGCGAAGGTGTAGATAGGGTTAACATATCGGAACCTTGACTAGCAATAATACACGCCCTCTCTCCAATACTTTTTCAGTTAATGTTGTCATGTTGAATATGTAGCAATATTTGAATCATGCAGGGAGAGGACTAATTTAAGGTGTTAGAACTTGTGCCGAATCCCACTATATTCCAATGTGACAATAAAATATGTTTAAACAAGCAAACAAACAAATAAACGAAGAATACCTTGAACTTGTAAAGTGACAATTATGTTTGCCTTGATATAAAAAGAAGAGTTGTAAATAATTATCAAATTATGGAACGACAAAGACCTCTTAAAAAACCTAAAGACTTCTAAACTCAAGGAATGATTGTTAAAGCACGATATCATGATTAAGGAACAGTTAACATTCCGTCCCGACCTTCAACTCTTTAGCAAACCCCAAAACGGATCAAATGAAAGAATGGCGCAGATGCGAGAATACTACTGAATACTACTGAATCTTTAGCGAAATTGCAACACAAAATTCGAATCGGGGATATCATACATCGAAATGTTAAGAATCTGGTCTCCTCCACACAAAAAACAAGAAACCAATCAACTACCGATGGGTTTAAATCGAAAGTTAGCTTATTGTCAAGACTATTATTCTTTATAGTTACTCACAAAGCTCTTGAGGCACACCATGGTACGCATGCTGGTATGCATTTCTATAAGGAAGAATACTACAATAACACATTTGAAAACATTTATTTGTTACAAAGCCTTGTACTAAGATTTGGGTGGGTTGAGAAAAACGTATTTGTGAACTATCGAATATAATGGCTTTGTTGCTCCCTGTATGTTTGTCATATCAGTAAATAAAAAAAAAACACTAAAATTGCATAAATCCTTCGTACATGTTGAAATCCTTTTGCGATACTTTATTTTGGTCCCATTCAGTCTATCTTGTAATAAGCATTCAAATGTGGAATACACTCTTTTTAACACTTTTAACTGTATCTGGTTGAGAATTGGCAGCAGTCAAATGCTGTTTGGTTTATAAGAAGATCAGACAATGTCTTACTTCATGAAATGAATTTGATTGTATTTAAACATTTGATTTGCCAATTATACTGCAATAAGTATCAATTGATTGCCCAATGACAGTGTAATCAGTAACATTTGATTGGCTAGTGATAGTGTGATCAATATGACTGTATATGTCTAAATAAGCTGACGAGAAAACACGATTTCTCACAAACGAAAATATTCAGAAATTTTCTCAGCCTTTGACACATCTGTCTATATAGTCGTGTTACAGTATGATGGATTCAGAAGGCAAAAATAGTAGCTGTATTTGTTTTACAGCAGTAGGCTTGCACCTGTTGTCTTATTTTCTTGAATTAGACATCTGTTTCTTTTGTCGGCGTTGATATTTGAAAGAAATGAAATGGAAAAAACGCTTTCATTTTTCATTCTCGTGCTGACTTAAGCATTTAACTCAGATGATGGTTTCATCCCAACAACTTTTGTTACATAAGTTTTTCTGTCATTTCACAAAATGATACATCTTTTTAATTTAATTGAAAGCCTCAACAAAATGAAGATGGTACCATCATGTCTGTGCAATGGACTTTAAGTTGAGAGGCATCCAAGTCACGAAATTAAATCGATCCAAAAATTAAGTAACTCATACCATTAAGAGATTGGAAAATATTGCTGAAATTCTTTGAGGTCAGATGGTTTATACGCTATTGTATGAAGCGACACATAAAACTCTTTCTGTTTTGAGTGTAATGTTTGCTTTCTAAAATTACTTTTTGTCCTTCTATCTATAGTATGAATACATAACTGTTGTTGGTAATTGACAAATGGCCTGTTTGTTTTTTTGTTTTCTTTTACGGGCATTTATTTTTGTCACAAATGTGCAAAACGCTTATGAGAAATCTATAATATTTTGATTAAATTCTCAATGTATCTGCTCTTATATTTTAGAAAAACGTACTGTAATTTGAAAATGCGATGAAAAGAAATTTAAAAATTATGTTGTGGGCAGGGGTCTAGCTCTAAATTCATCGAAAGACTTTTAGAAATTCAAATAGTACCACTCTTAGTTTGTTCAGTTCACTAGAATACCATATAGTCCCCTGAATACTCTTAGTTTGTTGAGTTCACTAGAATACCATATAGTCCCCAGAATACTCTTACTTTGTTCAGTTCACTAGAATACCATATAGTCCCCTGAATACTCTTAGTTTGTTCAGTTCACTAGAATACCATATAGTCCCCTGAATACTCTTAGTTTGTTCAATTCACTAGAATACCATATAGTCCCCTGAATACTCTTAGTTTGTTCAGTTCACTAGAATACCATATAGTCCCCTGAATACTCTTAATTTGTTCAATTCACTAGAATACCATATAGTCCCCTGAATACTCTTAGTTTGTTCAGTTCACTAGAATACCATATAGTCCCCTGAATACTCTTAATTTGTTCAATTCACTAGAATACCATATAGTCCCCTGAATACTCTTACTTTGTTCAGTTCACTAGAATACCATATAGTCCCCAGAATACTCTTACTTTGTTCAGTTCACTAGAATACCATATAGTCCCCTGAATACTCTTAGTTTGTTCAGTTCACTAGAATACCATATAGTCCCCTGAATACTCTTAGTTTGTTCAATTCACTAGAATACCATATAGTCCCTGAATACTCTTAGTTTGTTCAGTTCACTAGAATACCATATAGTCCCCTGAATACTCTTAATTTGTTCAATTCACTAGAATACCATATAGTCCCCTGAATACTCTTAGTTTGTTCAGTTCACTAGAATACCATATAGTCCCCTGAATACTCTTAATTTGTTCAATTCACTAGAATACCATATAGTCCCCTGAATACTCTTAGTTTGTTCAGTTCACTAGAATACCATATAGTCCCCTGAATACTCTTAGTTTGTTCAGTTCACTAGAATACCATATAGTCCCCGGAATACTCCTATTGAAGCTGATATAAATGTTAAACTCTTGACAGTGCCCTAGGTGGAGCGTGACTAGATTTATATATACCGTTCAAATGAAGTCAATAATCATTTCAAAGGTTTGGGATGAGGTCCAGGTTTTGATAACTTTGTCAGAAAATCAGCAAGTAACGTATCACAATAAATATTTACTGTTCATGATAAAACAGCTGTGATAAATATATTTCTACATTCAAATTTCAATATTTGATCTCAGCTGCAAAGATCTTACCTTGTGTCATATTGTTTGTCTTACCGTTTGTCATACTGGTTATCGTACCGTTTCTAATACCATTCGTCATGTCGTTTATCATACCGTTTGTCATACTGTTTGTCATACCGTTTGTCATACCGTTAGAACTGTTCAACTTAATACCACTGACTAGTAGTAAATCCGAAATAAGACAATGATATGGGTTGAACTTTCCATTACTGAATGCATGTCAGTCCATCTGTTTCACAGTATACGAGCATTTTAAATACTTAATCAGAATTGATTGGATGACAATTTAGTTATATTGTACCAATGCTGCAATCTGGCAGCGCATAATGACAGCGGTTGAAATCACTTCTAGGTGATCTTTCTTCATGTATTGTGCTTGGTAAACGTCGATGCTAAATAAGATATAAAGTCGACATATATCCCTTTTGTTACAGTAATGTTTTACTGAAAGCTTATCACCATTAATAAAATGTTATGCACGCTTTTTACTGTGATTTGGAAAGGATCGTCGTATGACAAAATTGCACTAATGCTTTCCAACAATCAAAATACCCCGAACAATACAAATAATATCAACATCATTCGATCTAGGGCTTATTTTGTATATCAAGTCGTTTTGTAAATAGTACAGACTAATCATTCACAGTTATAATGGATGTAATAAAGTGTTTACTGGTTGGGTATGAAGGGCTGAAGTAGAGAAGAGAAATGTAAAACATATGGTGTTCATAGATGCAAAACGTTACAACAAATCCCTGATTTATGGCATGTTGTTTTGCTTACAGTTCAATGTATGAAACTAATGCCAGTTACCCTATGACAAGAACTTCACTGTTACCCTATGGAAAGAATTAACTGTTACCCTATGACAAGAATTCACTGTTACCCTATGACAAAAACTTCGCTGTTACCCTATGACAATAATTCACTGTTACCCTGTGACAAGAATTTCACTGTTACCCTATGACAAGAATTCAATGTTACCTTATGACAAGAAGCTCACTGTGCGTTCATCTTGGAAGATACTTTAACTTAACATGTAATTTATTATAAAAATATTAACATATGCTATTATTATAGTGGGTCTGTTTAGGGTCAATTGAAAACTCAGTCATAAAGGTCGTGGGCATGTTTAGGGTACACACGTTTGAAATCACCCTGGGCGCGTTTAGGGTCAATGATACAATACTTTGCATACATAACAGATCCCTCTTGGGCACGTTTAGGGTCAAGCATTTTTGTTAGGAACACTAATTAATTTGGCTCTCAGCTCGTGGGGCTAATTAGTCTCTAAGGACCTGAATGTAGGGCCGTTATGAGTGGAGATGAACCCAACACGCATGATCTCGCGAATAACAGCCGCTTGACTTTATATTTGTCAAGCAAGGGCGTGAAGGAAAACATCCCGTACACTCACTTCGCATATTATCTACTATCCACACAGAAGGGAAGGGCAGTTTTATTCTCTAACTCCAAATGCAACTGTCAGTGATGGCACCTTCCAGACCAAGCCCCACAGATGCATCTCCTACTCCCATCTTCCTCCCAGTTGACTGTAGGTGCTGCGAGTTCAGAGGCAGTTTCAGTGGCCTCATCATTCCAAGCTTTAGTTTGCTTGCGGGAACCTGAAGACTTCCCTCTGTCTTCTCCTACGCCAGACCCGGGGATGATGTTGTTGATGTGGCTGCTCCCCGTTTTCCATCAGCGGGATCACGATTCTTGCTACTGGTGGTAGAGGCTGTGGTAGTGGCAGTGGCTGTAACTGACATGGTTGTGGTGATAGTGCCTGTGGAGTTATCCTCACTTCACGCTTGCCCTAACACAGAGGTCACCTTAGCATGAGGTGAGGTAGGATTCTTTCTTTATTCTCTTTCTTCTGTTTCCTCTCATCCTCCTCTATTATTTGTTATACAACCTATTTATTGGGAGAGTCTTCGATTTTGTTTATCAGTCATGTTTCCGTAGTAAAGGCTATTATATTCTGGTATGTACTATTGTGATTAGAGTTCATATTTCCCTAGAAATTCAGAGCATGAAGTTATGGATCCAATATTTTGTGCAATCTGGAATTTTGTCCTTTTGACACATATTTGGGGCAGTTGTTAAATATGTGTTGCAGATCTTCCGGAATGTTGCAGTGGAAGCAATTTATGTTGGCTAGTTTGGGATGTAAGTGCTTTCCGACACGGCTGGCTAGCTTGGTGTTTCCGGTTGTGATTCTGTTAATTATTCTTTGCTTTGGGTTCTTACTTTGGGTTGTTTAATGGCTCTCTCTGTTTTGTTTAGGACGGTGAAGAGTTTCTGTCCTTTGGCACTTTGCTTCCGTTTTCCTGCCATTTGATATTGATGTATGTTCTGAAAATGGTGTGTATTTTATTTACACTATATTGCATGGGCGCAGTTTAGGGTCAGTTCATTTTTGTTTAGCGGCCTGGTCAGCTAATTCGCTTCCAAAAATTCATATGTGGGATGGTATCCACATAAATTCTATCTTTTTCTTTGTTGTTGTTAAGTTACTTTAGCAGTAGATATGTTTATCTTAGTAAATTTTCTCTTGAGTCAGTGTTGTTTGATTTTATTGAAAATATGACGCTGAGCGAGTCACTTATGACTACAGAGTTGTTTATGTTATTAGTTTCAATCCATTTAAGTGCTTCAAAGATTGCCCAGAATTCTGTTGTGAAGGTGGATCAGTGGTCAGGAAGTCTGTCTCCCATTTGAGTATTGAATTCTGGGATTACTACATCTGCTGCTGTCATGGGCGGTGTAGTAATGTTAGATCCGGCAGTGTAGAATTTGACAAAGCTGGAGTAAGTGTTCAGTAATGCCATTGTAGTAGTTGATTCCATCGTTAGTTTTCGATCTACTTTTGTTGCCAAGTTCCGTAGCTTTGGTTTATTATTGGTTTAGAATTCATCCAGGGGGCCTAGTCGGGGTATTCCAATAGTCTGCATAATAGTCATTGAATGGCAATTGTTTTACGAGTTCATATATTAGTTTCCCTCCTGGGGTATTTGGAACTAGTTTGCGGCTGAATGGTTTATCGCACTTTTGTACAGCTATTCTGGTGGGGTGGGTATTGGGGTGGGTTGATAGTCGTGCTGCATATCTTAAGACGAGCTCATGACTCCTTAGTTAGAGGCCCCGAGTGGCCGAGTGGTCTAAAGCGCTCTCCGTTACGGATCACTGCCATCTCACCTCTGTCTGTGTGGGTTCGAGTCTCGGATTTAGCCAATGTGGGTATGTGAGAAAGCTTGCCAGTAACTTCTCGTGGGTCGGTGGTTCTTTCCGGGGTTTTCCCGGGTTCGTCCTCCACCATTAATACTGTCCGCCATGTATAGTCTATCGTGTGCTGAAAAATAGCGTTAAACCCTACAAGAACAACGACTCCTTAGTTGCAGCGGTAGTTCTCCAGTGAGTATTTGCATTTCGTCAAGCGATGCTGATGGGAGGGTGCGTGTACAGATGGCTAGTGCTTTCCTTTGTGTTGTGTCAAGTTTATTTAAGGTATATTTGTTTAGCTGAGTTATATTCATGGTATCCATAGTCTAGTTTTGATCTGATGAGAGTTAGTTGTTAGTGTTTCTTGATTGGATCTCCATGTGGTTCCTTTTAGGTTTTCAAGTTGGGTTGGATCTTCATCGCAGTTATTTATCAGGTTTTGGATTTGGTGACCCCAATTTAGGTGTTCATCATAGTACATACACATAAATCTTACTACCATTGCATATTTGATATAATTATTTTGAATGAACAGTTTTGGGCATATTGGATTGTTGTTACATATTGGGGAGAAGATAATCGCAACTGATTTTCCATGTGATATTTTGAATCCCCGTTTGTCTGCCCATCTTCCTCTTTTACCAAGGCTTAGCTGGATTTCATTGTCAATTAGGTGGTTTACTGGGTTACCTGCTCGCCAGATGCCACTATCATCTGAGAATGGTGAGATGTCTATTTTATTTGTGTTTAGGTTTCGATCGAGGTCATTAATTATGATGTTGAAGAATGTGGGACTGAGTACACTCCCTTGTGGTGTTCCATTTTCTAGAGAGAATGACTCAGAGTAAGTTTCTCCCACTCTAGTGATAATTTCCTGGCCTGTCAGGAAATTTTATATCCAATTAAGCATGCATCCTGTTATACCATAGTTGTTAAGTTTAGCTATTAAGCGTTTAGTCCAAATTAGGTCGAATGCCTTTTCAAGGTCCTTGAAGACGGCAATTAGGTTCCTGTCAGATTTTCTCTTATTGTTGAAGGCTATTTTTTATGTCTGTTTCAAGTTGAATTAGTTGATTGGTGGTTGATCTTTTTGTTTCTAAATCCGCTTTGGTTATCAGAGAGTAGGTGGTTACTTTCAAGGTCGTATCTGAGTCTATGCGATTATCGTTTTCATAATTGTACAGATATTGCCAGAAAGGGAGATGGGTCTGCATGAGTGAATGCTATTTGGGTCTTTGTCAGGTTTAGGAACCGGGATTACAATAGCTAGCTTCCATTTGTCGGGTAGTTTTCCGACTGACCAGATTAGATTTAATAGCTTAGGTATTGATTTCGTGATGTTTTCGGGGAGATTTTTGTAAATTACATAGCCTATTCGGTCTTCTTTAGGGGATGTTACTTTTTGGACCTAATGATATTTCCCATTTATACATTGTGATGTCCCTATTTAGGTTTGATAGTTTTGTCCTAAATCTTTAAGCAACTGTTTTAATTTTTCTTATAATACCATTTCCCTATATTGTTGGAATTCGATGGTGTGCTTTGTTTTTGCTGCTCATGTCAGAGTAGTGACTGGCTACCTTGCTTGCTCTTTCTTGGTTAGTGATCGCCCCAGGTATATTTAGGATAGTAGTTACTGTTTTCCCCTTAATTATTTTAATTTTATCCGAGACCTATTTTGAGTTGGATTTAATATTTAGGGTTGAACAGAAGTTTCGCCATGAGATTTTGTCCTGCTTAATTAATTGTTTTAGGGTCCCCCCCCCCCCGGTCTTTATAGTGTTGGAAGTCAAGGGAGCAACCAGTGTGCTTGAATCTATTTAGTGCTTGTTTTTCTTTCCTTATTTGCTAGTGTTCGTTTTTCATTTCACCATGGGACTGTTTGTTTAATATGGGTCCCAGACTGACAAGAGCTCCCCTTCGTAATTGTCAAGCACGGACGTGAAGGAAGACATCCCACTGATGTCAAAAAGTACAAGACCCATATCATCACCCAAAACAAACATGGAACGCGCTGACCTAAACTAAACTCTCATTCACATTTTAATTACAAACACTAATTACAAACACAAATACATACATACTATTTTTGGACAAGCTACGGAAACGAAGTGCTTTATAGACACACTTCTATTTTGGACATAAAACAAGGAAACGAAGTGCTTATAGACACACTTCTATTTTTTAACTTACTAACATACATTTGGCAATTGAATTAGTATATCTTTATTTTACAGTATTTGGGTAGCCCAGATAAGGGCTGTTCTTTTGTGAACAGGGATTTATGGCAATCTTTTATCGTCTAAGATTGTGTCCCCATCTGGCGACAGGCTTTCTCACAGGATAGGGCCTGCTTCTTCGGAAAGAGAAGGAGAACTCTTTCGTGTCCATACGACAGTCCACAAATCTTCTGTCTGGTTCCTTCTGTTGTTGTTGCTGCTGTTGCTGTCGATGCTTTCTCTGCTTCTGACGTGTGTACGTCTCCGTCCACTCTCCTTGTTCTTAATTGATTTCCTCTCTGAAAACCTTTTATATCAGGTCTTCGACCACTTTCAGCATTCTGATATTCACTATCTCTTTAGACTTGGGTATCAGGCTTTGCTTGACACGATGCAAACGCACGTAGACTTTGTTTAGTTTAGCTAAATTAGAAGGCATCTTCATAGGATGACGAGTAAGCAATGTATGGTCAGACTGGAGACTGCTTCGATTTATATGGTTCAAGTGCGGACGCTATAGAGAGCACCTCTACTATTTTTGTTGGGTCGGAACGCTAGGATTGTTGGTTTGTGGGACAGGGATATAGAGAAGTCAAAAAGCATGTATAATGATAAAAATTGAACAGAAACGACAGACACATGTTTTTCAAAAATACATTTTTATTGAAATAACGTACAACCAACAAATAACCAAATGACATTTTTTCATCAAACAAACAAACATTTTAAAAATAACATTCTTATTTTAACAAGATTGACAACGTTGTAAATTTAAGCTAGGCTTCCAACGATGGAAGTCATTTGGCCATTGATGTACACTACTTTTCCTAGCTAAAGACAAAATATATCCATAATGGTCACAAAACCATCGATCTAATTTGTCATCGTGTCTAGAAGAGTGACGATGAAAATAAGTCACTAAATGTTCTAAAGAATAACCAAGACTGCATTGATGAAGAAAATACATACAATATTGTCCACACGCCATGGAATCTGTGCCTTTTAATTTCATATTCTAGAATCATGTCGTCTGGGCATTTCTTCTCATAAAGTCAATAATATCGTCTTCCAAAGGTGGTAATCAATACGAATCAAAATACCCCACACATTCATCGCAGGGAAAGTAGACGGCTACCCAGTGGATTCCTGGGAGATGACTGTCATCCGTGTTGATAACATAAGCTTGATGGTCTTGAGGTTTGCGATTAGGCCGTTCATCTTTAGCACACACGACAGGATTCCAAGAAGCAGTGTACGAACTGCGTGTGGTTCAAAAGGTAATAAAGTTTCCAGGTATCAATTTTTGTGTTGTGTTGTTGTTTTATTTTTGTTTTTTTTGTTTTACCCACAGATAATGATAAGTCATCAATTCAATTCTAAATTTTTATTTTAAAATCTCTGAAAAGTAACCGTTTCTTCGCTTCTTTTCCGCACTCTGAGTCAAGAGAGCGTCGATGTGATGGATTTCTAGAGCCTTCAATGGAGGCGAGGAATGATCACGCAAATCTTTGTACGACTGATGCAACACTGCTTCTTGCGAGATGAGACTCCAAGCTTTGTACAGATACTCGTCCAATTGTTCTTCTTCACTCAGCATTAGACATTTAGCGTGCCGAATGTGACTGGAATGCTCGTTTTGATATCCATAGCAATCTTTCTTGATACTTTCCGTAATTTTATCCGCCAGCTGTTTGGCAAAACAGAAGACTAAACGTTGTTCCTGTTCTGGCAATCTAGTCCTCATCACTATGCCATTTTTTGTCGTTTTCTTGGGGTTCTGTTTCCACGGTATCCCCCCATTCCATTTCCAAAGATTTTCCACTATTCAAAAAGGATTTAGTCTTCCATAGCTTTTAGTAATCTATAATGACTTCTCTCAAACTGTTGATTCCTATGGTATTATCGAATTCGGGAAAGAGGATGACGTTCATATTCTCAGTTAGAGGTTTCGCTAACTAAATTTCCACACGAATCTGACTGGATTTTATAGGGTGGAAATGTCCCTCATTGCTGCCTTCGTCAGGAGTGAAATCAAACGCCCACAAATTGTGGCCTCTCGCGTAATCATGATACGAAATGCCGTGACTGGCGTTGGTCCGTAACTGTCCAGTGGCTTCGTTTAGGGACAAGTACATCCTCAGATAATTATTTTTGTCACTAAAGTCAGGTTCGAAGGGTCTGGTACACTGTATCTTGCCATCGCGACTAACTTCAACCCTGGACACGTCGAAGTGCTTAAAATCGAAAGGATGTTCATCGTTGACTCCGTTGGAGGATGAAACGCTTGGGTAATTGTCCTTGAAACAGACAATCTTCGATCATGGAACGCTGTTTAGTGGGAATCGTCGTATCTGATATTTGGCGGTCGTTCTGCTCAACGTCTGACTGATGTCGCTTCCCACTTTAGGCAACACTTCCACGCGAAATACTTAAAGTCGGGTTTCTCGGATGATGGTTTTGCAATTGGAATCATCAGCATCAGCAATCAAGTGGAATGCGGTACTGCTGAGATTCAGCCTTAGGCGGGCATTCACTCCGTTCAGCAAGTACTTCTTTTGCAACCACATATCCAGATATAAACGATCCATCAGTTCTAAATTATAGCTTTCTGCAATGTTTTCTTTATGGTCTTTAAACCCATCATTGGTGTCATCTAGGGCATTGAATCAGGTTTCCATACCACTCAGGCATACAGATGAGTGTTCTTGGTGTCTGTCCCGTACATTAAGAGATTTTCATGGTACGCTCGATAAGGGTAACTATCCATGCTACTGCTGATCAGTTTGTTGTTCAAGTACAAATCCACTGAGCTGAATAAAGAATGCATGAAATTGTTGACTTGAGCTAGTACCTCATCGCCCTCTCGAATGTCACTATCGATGCATTCGAGTACTTTCAGTTTCAAGTACACAACAAGTAACTGCTATTCAGATCGATGTAATCTTCGGGCAGTCCTTTGATTTCAAATTCGATGGAAGCTGATCCTGGGACCTTGAAAGAGGAAACGGGATGAAATTCGACCCATTGGGATTCTTGCATCGTCATCATAGTAGATGGCATGGCAAGCAGGTCTAGTTCCGACTTGGTGCAGGTGCAAGACTCTCGGTGCATCATTTTATCTCTATGTATTATATTTAATAATCCGAAACGTCTAAGGGATAGGCAGTTCTTCGTTTCTTAGTCTTTCTAGGTCTGGGGGTATCAAGTCCTCTGAAGGGGAGTTTTCTTCGTCGTTTCTTTATGCATTGTCCTTACTGTGGCGTCAGGGAAGCAGGAATGCCTGAAACGGCAGTGTCTATGGCATTTATAAGAGTTACTTAAAATGTGTTTGCCCGTTCGAAACAGAATATTATTGCCTGCTCTCAAGAAAGCTTCTTTTGGGTTTTATTTGTCGATGATTACATTTTGGAGAAATTCTTTGCAGTGCGTCAACGAGGCATCTGTGAAGGCGTGCAATCCTCGTGTCAGCATCGGTTTCAAAACGTGGGCTACAGGATTGTTTGCTGGACTTTTGATACTTGAAAACCAGATTTCATTCATGACTTGTTGCAATTGTTAATTCATGATATCGACCTCGAAAGTGTTTCGCTTTTCGGTGATGTTTATGATTCGTGTAGTGTGAATGATTTCCAACAAAGCCACTTCCCAAATGGGCTTCGTAATCCAATTGGATGGCCTGAGTTAATTTGGCCGCGTAACAGCACAAAGTGGTAATGGGAAACACCTTCATGGAATTGTCATTCGGTAACGTCAAGTACAAATGGTTGTTGTTGTTCATAATTCCACAGTTCTGTTATTCGAGTAGTCACTCGAAGTCAGAGGAGTGTCTAAAAGAAGACTGTTGTTGTTGGAGTGGGGACTGGTGGAAGGTGACTGACGTTGGACGCAAGGCTATCGTTGTTTCTGTTTGAAGAAAATTTCAGGGAAGGATGGGGAAGAAGTCAGAGGAGTGTCTAAAAGAGGACTGTTGTGGTTGGAGTGGTGACTGTTCGTAGATGACTGACGTTGGACGGAAGGCTCCCGTTGTTTCCCTTTGAAGAACATTTCATAGAAGGATTGGGAAGAAGTCAGAGGAGTGTCTAAAAGAGGATTGTTGTGGTTGGGGTGGGGACTGTTGAAAGGTGACAGACGTTAGACGCAAGGCTCCGTTGTTTCCGTTTGAGCAATATTTCAGGAAAAGATTGGGAAGAAGGTAACCGATGCAACTGATCAGTAGAATGATCCACACTTGTCTCCTTGTTGTAAAATCACATTGGTAATGGCCGCACCGATGACACAATACGCCATAAAGATTTGGCAGAATGTGACGATTTGCGCTTTACGCACACGTCTCCCCACAACACCATCAATGGTTTTTTTGTAGATCTTGCAGAGAAGAACTGGATGAAGGAGTGGTCACTGCGGTGGTAGTGGAAGGTGAGGTTGTATGGAAGGGCATGGTGGTAACTTCTTTTTATAGTCGATGACTTGCGAAGCGTCGTTCCAAGAATCAAAACTGGGAGGACATCCTTTCCAACGAACTTTGACTTCTTTGACATGTTGTCTTCCCACTTTACAGGTTCTTCGTTCGAGAATGCTTACACTTCATCTTCTTTTGTTTACACTTTGTAACTCGGGCAAGTAAAACGTTCTTTTTAACACTTCCCCGTTCATGTCTTCCAATTTAAAAACTGTAGGATGACGGGGACGCACTCGTCCAGTGACATGAAACAATTCGTTGGTCAAGTTAGGTATGCAACCTTTGTCGAAAGTGCGCTTGGTTTTGCCAATGTGTACCCAATCTCCTGCTTCCAACACTTACCCTTTCTTGGGGACAGCCACTGTCGGGAACGAACGAAATGTCAAAGATAGTAACTTCGTTGTCGGAAGCCACTTCTTGGGGACACATGCGATGTTCCAATGGTAAGACTGGTTGTACCCTTGGACCAGGTGCGGTAAGACGTCTGTGTACTTGAGAGCGTGTTGATGAGTAAAATATTTCCACATGCGTTCTTTCAAGGTGCGTTGAAAACATTCCAGATGCTGTCTTTGGTTTCGGGATTCTCGTTGCTGAAAAAATGAATGTCGCGTTTATTTAATTCTTTTTGGAAAGCTTGGTTCAGAAATTCGGTGTTTTTGTCGGTTTGCCATAGAAGACCAGTTTGAGGGCTTGCACTAACTCAGTGCTCGATTCGGAAGTCAATTGCACGACGCTGGCAAACTTGGAAAAGACGTCGATGACACAAAACACATATTTGTAGCCACGATTGTATGTGTCCAAATGAAAGACATCGGCTAAATCGGCTTGCTATTGATGATCGATGCCCTACACTCGGGTGCGACTTACGTGTCCTATGTGCCACGGGAGTAGAAGTCGAGGGTAGTGGTGGTGGTGTTGGTGGTAATGGGAAGGCTATGGTCTTCTTCTTTTCCACTTTAGGTTCGCGTTCTTTCTTTTGATCTCTGTCGAAGGAGGTGTTCACGTCATCTTTTTAACCTAATCTTTCAGGTTTTTTCGTTGGGGAGTGGGGGGACGGGGTTAACAAGGAGGCTTCAAGCTTACTAGGAATGGGTGTTGGTCCGTCTATGCTCATAAACGGTCTCCTTCGAATTTAGGGTAACAGTGATCCAGGCGAACGATGTAGATGCAACTGTCCGTGTCAAAGTACAGGACGCGATCTCTTAACAATTCTTAAGCTTCGTACAATTTTAAGCGAGCATGGGCTATCACGTACGCTGCAATGATGACATTTCCAAATTCGTCGGCTTCTACAAAGTCCAGTTCTTTTCGTAATTACCAGCATCAAATCCTCACGAACAACGTCAATATGTTTCATGCATTTGGTTTCTCGTGAATCATCTCGAAGTAGCGGGAAGGAACTGTTAAATGCTCCGTCTTGGGTAAACGCGGTCGCTGTGCCATTTTGCCCCACAAGCAATTCAACATCACTTTGGCAAACGATCGCTTCCCTCGTTTTTCTCTACGTGGTCTAAAGTGATACCTTCCTGTTCCCATTATTTCCCTTTGAATTTCATTTGGTCTTCGGGAGTGTGGCACCAGGAGGAATAGTCTCTGTCTTCTTGTTTCACTTTCAAAGATGCATCCACGTATTGTGCAAAATTGCTTCTGAGTCTCGTATCGCTTGGGAAAGTGGTAAATTTCGTACACTTGTAACAATTGGTATTCCAGTCCAGAGCTTTTAACAATTCCACGCTGATCCACGTTCCCGTCAAGACGTGTTCTTCATGGGTGTGATGACAAGGTCGGTCTTGGTTGCATGTTTCGGCACAAGTACGGCACAATGGAAACGTCAGTTTTCCTTGGCAATGATGAGGAAAAACGTGATGGTACAAGCCCGTGAGAGGCAAGACTTTGCACTTGATGAATCTTCGTATTGTCGAATGTAGTTCAGGTTGGTCGATGTGTTCCATCATCAATTGCGGGTGCCCTGCGGGAAAGCGACACTATTTGCACATGTATGGATACAGTGAAAACACGTCCTGGTATTTGATTTCATCTCCTTTCTCCTCGTCAGCTTGGTAAAGCAAACATGTTTCATTCGTCCGTCCTCCGTACAAACTGTTCAGCGGGTTCATTGGGCCCACCAACTTATAAGTTCCCACGCTGCTTTTAAACTCAGGATCGGTTTTCAAATGGTGATCGTACTCGTGTTCACACATTTTCACCACTTGGTATGCTTGCTGTTTCAATTTCAAACGCGCAGACAAGTGGCCTCGTACATATTTTCCATGATCAGTCGTAAAAACTGATTTGTGGTGCCACGGTGAGGGTAGTAAAGGGACATCCGCGAAATAAGCATCCGCTAAACTTGTACACGATCTTGTGGTTTTCTAAGTCTCATCCATCTACCGAATACATTCCGATGGTCTTTTTGCCTCCTCCGTTGCGGACGTGTTGGATCCATTTGTCTTCCAACAGGCAATGTAGCCAGTGTAGGGCTTTGACTGAATATTGATGTGTGACAGACTTCTTCGTTTGTGGGCTGATGACAGCCAGGGTATTTTCAGGCACGAATTGTTGGCGGTACAGTCAGGAACACGCTTTGGTAATGGTGCTAGCCTCTTTCAAAGGATCGATCCATAGTTGTTTCGTGAACAGTTCTCGAAATTTTTCACAGCAACGCCATAAAACGTCCACGTGAGAACGACAATACTTTAATATTTCTTAATGAAAGTCGAAGTGGTCAGAGGCGTGAGTTGTCGTACCAAGCGCATAAAGCTGCTTGTCTTTCGGTTAGCATGTTGTCGAGGTCGTAGTAGTGAGCTTCAGACAAATGGCGTACAACGGCATTTTGATTGGCTTCGGTATTGAAAAAGTGCGGTTAAATAGCCTCAGACCCTTTCTGTCATTCCAAACGTTTAAGTCATACGGCTGAAAGGCATGGCCAAGTAACTCATCGAATCTTTAAACTGTACTTGTCCTACTTGCATGAAAATGATTTTGGCTCCGTTAAAGTCATTTTAGGAGGTTCTGTACTTTTCTTCGTATAGTATCTTAAAATAAACTGTCCATGGTATCCCGATAAATTGTGAGCCATCACCGTGGCATGGCGATAACAATCTCCGGAAAGCTCGATGTCCTCCAGGCTACACATCTCGTCGATGGGGTCATAGATCAATAGGGCGAAATCGGTCAGCGTGTTAAGTCCCCGAAAGATTTTATTTACGTTCTCCCGGAATTTTGTTGCAGTGAGGGCAATGATTAAAAATAGACTCTTGAATGCACTTCTTGCACGCTTGATGAGCCACACATCAATTAGGAATCTGAATGCCTGTCTCTTTCATGTATTCGAAATCGAAAACGATGAAATTCCCTTTCTTCTGGTTATATTCCTCCTCTTGTTTGGAATGGTATGTTTGATTGTAGCATTCGTGTTTTATGTCTACGATTTGGCGACAAATGTTACATCATTTCTTTCCTGAACATATGTGTGCATTGGTATTATTGGGACCCTTGCCTTTTCCACAAATAGGGCACACTCTCAGAAGTTGACATGCACTTTTCTGCTGTGAACCTTGCGTCTTTAGATGTTGGTAAGAAGAAGGGCTAGAAAAGAGCGCTGACAAGCAGGGCAATGCACTCGTTCTTGTCCTTTGTCAAGGCAGGGTTGAGAGGCCAAACATCCTGAGCATTTCGACCCACAATGCTTGTGTTGCACTCTATTGTTATAGCTATTGTCACATTTCTCACAATAATAACTGTATCCCAGGAATGCAGTAATTTTGGTGATGGCGTCAAAATGTTCATCGTGTATTTTCCGTCTTTGAAATATTTGCCTCGAAACAACAAAGGCCTATGCACTTATTGAGGGTGTACATTCAATGTGTTTGGTGGAACCAAGACGTCTTGCAATTTTTGCAGTTCATGAAGGTCACATGATGTGTCTTTAGATAGCCCCGCTTGTTGTAACAAGAGTTCTACTTCTCTTCGTTGTTGGGTTCCGTATGATTGTTGAATGTCCTACCAGTCTCTTTTCCATTCTGCCGTGTCGTCTTTGCCTGCATTCGTTCGTCCCACCACGATGGCACGGGCTAAATGCATCTTGTCTTGATGATTGTTAATTTAAACAAGGCTCTTTTTGGTACTGAGAAGGTCCTCCACCAATAACACCATTGTGCGTCCTGTCCCTTGGGGAAGAGAAACGTGGGTCGTGAACAGTGCCACTTTGCCATCGGTGATGTGAAACTTGTCGTTGGATTGTTGCACGTGTTGATTCTTTTATATGACTTTGGAAGGTGTCAATTCTGCTGGGCTGCTTAACTCGATCAAAACGGGGGACTTCCCTATATAAACGCTCAATGTCTTCCTTTCTAGTATTCATTTCACTCTCAAGCCAACCAGAACGATGGAAGACCACACTCAGATCAAACTTCTGATCAGAGCTTTTCGAGATGTCATACGAAGGTTGTCTTCTTTAAGAAGAAAAGGCAATAGGCTATAGAGTGTCCAGACCGTCACAAAAGCAAGACAGGTATCAGAAGAGACAAAAGTCAAAATACCTGTTATCATCGTCAAGAGAAAGGATATTGGTCTTCAGAATGCCCAAAGAAAGAAAAGGAGCAAGACGAGAGAGAGAGATTCGTAATTCTTTTAGTTCTGCAAGTTTTGAACTCTTCGATTTCACCACAGTACCTATAGCAGCAGATTTTGTCTCAAACAATACATAACTGTCCGCAGATTTTTTCATCTATTGATTCTTTATCTGCCACGATTGTCTGTCATTTCCTTGTAGACAATATCAAGATCAGTCCCGATAATCGGAATGTACTTTTTAAAGCAGGCTCTAACTGTTAGGTAATAAATATTTACATTTTAATTACTCAGTTATATTTTAGATTCGCTGACTTTTCGAGTTATAACATAGCCACGAGCAGTCTGCGACCATCGAATGCACAAAACTTGCCGACTCTGTACAACCGGTGTGTCAAAGATTGTTTTGATGCGTCTTGCCGATTATAAGGTGACTAGGTGACAACGGTTAATAAAAGTAGCGGTGATATGTCTTAGACTTGTGTGTTGGAAATTAAAGCCACTCGTCTTTAAGGAATAGCTACCTGAAAATCAAGTACCCACTAGAAGTGCTATCATCTATTGTTTACGTGATTATTGCAGGATACCAATGAATACTAACTGTTTAGAATACGTACTACTCAAATGGTTGGAAACAATTATTCTAAAACCATTCTAAAGTGTCAGATTGTTGTTGTTGTTGTAAGGTTTAACGCCATTTTTCAGCACATGATAAGCTATACATGGCGGCGAGTATTAACGGTGGAGGAAGAACCCTAAAAAATAGGCAAGGAGTAAATTCGTTAATGATGAGAACTTCAGCACTGCTTTATTTTCTTAGTGGATTTGTTACTAAAATCTAAGTGATCAATTTAACTTTAAGAGAAAAGTTAGGTATACAAAATGTCATGATATATTACTTGTTACAAATTAAGCCTATACAGTTGTGATCTTGACTCATTAATTTTTCAATTTAGAGACTTTGCTTTGTCTCAAATGTGAACCCATTTCCAAAATCAAAATCTAAAATATCCACAAATATGTTTGTTTATATCTATCTATCTATCTATCTATCTATCTATCTAT
Source organism: Sinohyriopsis cumingii (assembly GCA_028554795.2). Taxonomy (NCBI): domain Eukaryota; kingdom Metazoa; phylum Mollusca; class Bivalvia; order Unionida; family Unionidae; genus Sinohyriopsis; species Sinohyriopsis cumingii. The sequence goes on along the minus strand of CM068833.1, from coordinate 69,245,059 downwards.
CTGTCTATCTATCTATCTATCTATCTATATATATATATATATATATATATATATATATATATATATATATATATATATATATATATAAGATTGTTAAAATATATTTATCCTTTGAAAAGGGATTACAAACCATTACCTTTATTTTCTTTATTACCGTGCAACCTAAAACGTTTGATGTATATACATACGTGATATTGTATTTGAATAAAACCATGAATTTGACAAGGCCCCATTTTTACTTTTCAGTATGCAATTGTTTTGTGTGTTGTTGTTTTGGTGCTGCCAGTATAAAAATCATCATAGAGTATTAAAATAACTTCCAAATACACAACTTAAACATATGCATGTTGAGCAAACAAATTGTAATGTGTGATCCCTCTTTTCACGATTTTTTTATACTGTAAATTATTTCAGCTTTGCACAACGCTGAATGAGTTACTTTGAAAACATTTCACCATTAAATTAACAATGCAGAATAAAATGTCTCATTGATTCCTTTCATTTTGTATACAAATATACGCCATTATCTCACTTAATTCGGTATTGTGTGGGTTTTACTTTCATGAACTGATTTGCGTAACCAGAAAAAAATTAGAAACATCATATTTCAAATAGTTGTGAACATCACATTTGCATTTAAAATAAAATTTAATGACAATTCACATTAAGTCCGTAATATAGTCTGAATAAGCCTGGTCCGAATCAATTATTCACCCAAATAAAAAAGGGTATTAAAACGTGCTTTTAAAATGCCAGGCCTGTCAATTAAGTTAACCTGGCACCCTGATCAATAAGGTACAAACGTAAAGAAAACGAAACAGCTAGGTTATTTCTCCCTACATTCAATTTACTCGTCACTACGTTCCCATTGTGTTTATCCTCTGGCCAATCAACTATGGAATGCCGTTTTATTCGGATAGCCACATCACAAACTGATATTGGGGTATATTAAGGTATAAATCAGTTGATCTCGTTTCTCGATGAACTAGCTTTAAGGAGTTCACATCCATAGCAGTAACATACAGTTCTTTTTGGATTAAATTGGCGGTAAGTGTTCACAAAATTATTTCTTTGCACTTGTGTCTTTATTTTTTAACTATTATTCATTTCACTGCTTTTCTTACATAACTTTTTTTTCTGGATATAAAATAAATGCGTGTTTCGTCCGTAGATAGATGTGTGTGTGTGTGTGTGTGTGCGTGTGTGTGATTTGGATTTTTAACGTAGCTTTAACAATGTTTCAGTCATGTCGCTACGATGTCTGCAGCGTGGCAACTTATTCTGATTTCTAGCACTGGGACATCGTGCCACAGACATGTAGCATGATATCCCACCCAGTCACATTATCCTGACAGCAGGCCGACCAGTCATAGCACTAACCTCTTAATGCTGAGCGCCAAGCGAGGCAGCTCTTAGTACCAGTTTAAAAGTCTTTGGAATGACTCAGCCGGGGACCGAACCCACAAACTCCCGCATCCGAATCGGACGCTCTAAGCACATGAGCAGTATATATATATATATATATATATATATATATATATATATATATATATATATATATAGATAGATAGATAGATAGATAGATAGATAGATAGCATCGCTTTCACAAATTCCTGTGAAAATTAGGCTTGACAACTGATTGTGGCTAGTAGGAAATACAGCTAACTCGACTTTTATCAAACAAATGATCTGGTGACACCCCAATAACCACCCAAGCAATCACATTAAAATACACGTTCCTTCATTACGTATCTGTATCAAAACATTGCAAAAATGTAATACTCGTTAGTGACATTCATCGTTAGCGTTATACAGTTTTTACTGACAAAAGTTACTTGTTCACGACGATTTGTTAATTTATCTAATCCCATGTATGCTGATACCCTGAGTATGCAACCAGACCGTATCTTTGAATGTATGTCGGTCTCATTTACTTTATCAAGTATCTAGTAATATCAAATCTATCTTTACCTACCTAAACCATTGTGGCGATCTTGTTGGCTCGCCTGGAGGCTTATGCTTACTACATGTAGACTGGTCGATACATAAACATTACTAAATGTACATAAACTAATGTATGTTGTTGAAGCGGTTTGGGGGACAGCAGAAAAACTACAATAACGGGCAACTCCATTTTAGTTTGTTATCTCAGCACATCGGTGAATTAATTTTAAATATGGCTCCATTTGATGTTTTGGCATGATAGCCAATGCAAATTGCATAGATTATTTTGTTCGATATAGTGTCAAAATATTTATTTACAAATTAGCTCTGTTTGACACGCTTTATCGGTGTTTTATACAAGCCAGTCCACGAGGCTACTGGTACTGACATGAACCATTTGTCCTGGAAGGCAATATTTGGCTTGTTAACGAGGAATCAATATAACATCAATATGGAAAATGAGTAGAAAACGAATCACAACGGTATGAACTCCTAACGTCACGTGACACCGTCGTGATTTGTCCCATTGAACAGCTAGGTTACCTACTGAAGTTTTTAAAATGCAACGGTATGTCTAAAGTAAATATTACTTTATTCCAAAGTGTTGGTTTGTTTTCTCAATGGACATACACTGTTACTACCTTGGAGAGCGCAAGGACAATTATTCGTGATTCGAGTTACTTCTGCTTTATTGCGACACTGAAATCATTTTCGATCTCTCCTGCATGCTAACGGCAGGTTGAAAACAATTCTTTTTAAAGCATGAACAACTGAATAATGTTGATACCAATCATAGTAATGCTGCGTATCGTTAGTTTGACACCTCCTCGAAATGACAATGTGGAGCAATGTATAATTCAATATTGTTGTATCGTATTTTTCAAAAAAACTCATTGCACCTTTGTAGAAGATGATATATCTAAAATTAGTAACAATTATTTTGCACCTTAAGGTGATATTAGAATAATTTGACCTTCAACTTTATTTCACAAAACCCAAGATCTGTGTACAAGTCAATATGAACTTGCAAATTCTTGTTTTTCAGTGAGGCATATAGTTCATACTGGCATATAGGAAAGTCAAAATTGTAAAACTCAGAGGTTATTATTATTTACCCCCACGCCTTAAAGGGAAGATAATATTGTAATCCAAGCTGAAGCGAATTCAAAATTTTCCTATCGACTATTTGTCCACGTTTGCATAGGTATGAAACGAATCCACATTTTATTATCTAATCTCCACTCCCAGCCGTATGGCGTCTAAATAAAATTACGTATTATTGCTGGGGTCTTGCATACAATTTTTGAGGCTTTAAGCGAAAAACTGAATGAATGTAGGTATTTTCCCTGCTTATCGTAGTACAAATATTTATTTTGTGCTGAAGGATTAAGGCAAAGGTCCGAAACTAGAGTATTTCCCTTGAAATAAATTTGTTCACAATGAAAATAGCACGGACATGTGGCCAGTTAAAATTTATTAAATGTGGATACTTTGATTGCATGTCCCTGAAATGGGTAACATTAGTATTTTTCTGACATGTCCGACTCGTAAACGAGTATTATACTCGTGATATATACATGATGTACATTGTGACAGGTGTGAAATAGCATTGTGACTCTTGTAAAGAATACGTGTGTGTGTGTGTGTGTGTGTTTGTTTAAGTAGCTTTAACAATGTTTCAGAAATATCGCTATGATATCCCCAGTGTGACAGTTTATAGTGATGTCCAGCACTGAGGCATCATGCCAGAGACATATAGCATCATGTCCCACCCAGATACATTATTCTGATACCAGTCCGACCAGTCCGAACACTAACCTCTTAATGCTGAGCGTCAATCGAGGCAGCTGCTAGTACGATTTTGATGTCTTTGGTATAAATCGGTCGGTGTTCCAACCCGTGACCTCCCGCATCTGATGCGAAAGCTCTAACCATTAGGCTACCGGGGAGGTCTCCTGTAAACAGTATAATGTACACTCAACCAACGCCACGTAGATGAGAGCTAGTTCTCTGCCTCAAGCAAGCTTGCTAGTCGGTAATCCGGTTTCAACAGAAAAGACGGATTACCAACAAACAGTCATATTGTTCGAAAAACATTATAAGGACAGATATAATTAAAAATCCCTCGATATATTGGATTATACACGTATATCTACGATTTTGAACCAAAGCAGAAAATAGCAGAGGATTATCCAGCTGTATCGTAAGGGCAAACGCTTGACGTTACAACTTAAATGATTCTGCTCCATAGTAGTGTCAACTTGCACAAGTGCATCCTATTCAAAAGGTGTTGACATCTGCACTACTGACCTTTAAGAAAACTAAAGGAATACAAGTGTCCGTTCAAGCAGATTGGTAATGGCACAGCTATGAAATGACTTCAAAACCTGAATAAAAAGACCAAATACGGAAATATATTGGAATGCGGAAACATTTTGGAGCTAATGTTTTGACGTGAGGTGATTGGGGGTGGGGAGTGGTAATGGTTTGCGGTATAGAAGTTTTCCTGTCGGGTTTCCGGTTCGATCGACACATACAGGCTTTGTTGAATTTAATATGACCCCTATTCCATGTCATGCAGTGACTACTTGAAACTGTGACAGCATTATTATCTTGTGACCTAGTGTTTGAATGTCAGGTGGTGTAGTAGGTTTTGAGTTGTTCCCGTGTAAATGAATTCAACCATGCATAATTAACATTTCATATTGTTTGTTAACTTGAACGAATACTGCAAAATTCGTTGGGTCTCAAATAAATTCGAATACCAGTTTGTAAGCCAGAAAATCATCCTAAGGTTATCAGGGGTAGTTTTCTATTTAACATTTACGTAACTTCACCTGTCACTAAATAGTTTCTCATTTGCTGAATCAGCGTGTGTTCACATTCCCTTTAATGTTTCCCTTTCGACTACATTTATACCATACCTAATAAAGTATAGTCTTCAGTGTCAGTGCTTTCTATTTTTATCAACAAGCTTCTAATGTCAACATATTTTAAAGAGTGTCAGTTGTCTTGGTAGTCTATCGAGCCGAGGAGTCCAAATGGCGCTTGTACTTTTTACCTTTGTGAAACGTCACACGCAGTGATGTCAGTTTCTAAAAATAGCCTTTCGGACAAGGCTAACCAGTGTAATGGCATTCAGTGTTCTTTTCCGTGATATTGTTCGTATTATTGTTCTTACTGAAAACTTTGTACCAGACGTTAAATTTGTACATTTGAATACTGATGTGCATTCCAATATTTTGTTACAATGGTGCTTAAGCCTGCAGACTGTATAAATCATATAATCAAATTTGATGAAACTTTCTAGAACACTTTAATACACAAATTGCTTGCATTTCATCACCGATAGATACACCCTGAATATTCTGAGATGAAAATTCCAAGGGAACTGCCACCCCCACCCCACCCCATTTAATAAAGCCGATGAAGTATTCTTTTATTTGATTCATGTTTTAACATACATAAGAGAGGGATGTATGTAGGAAAGTGACTATTTCTTATATTTTGTTTAGCGCACAAAATTACACTCTGCTTAGTTGATGTGATATTATGCATGTAGAATCTAGAAATGTTTAATATGTATTCCATAAGTTTAAAAGCAATGTATCGATGTTTTCTTGGGGGGGGGGGGGGTTGTATTATGCATTGGTAATTTTATTAACCTTTTCTGATTCCGATGTGTTAATCGGTAACAAAGCTAAGACAAGAAGAGAGAAAATTTATATGTTTATTTCAATGTCCGTTTTACAAACAAATCCTAATTTTGAATGATAGTTTAGAAACATATAAGAATGGATTATGTTCATTAGAGTTATGTTGTTGAAGGGAACAGTACTGGTTGATTATATTTATACTATGTGAATAATACATTTCCTTAATTAAAGGATATATACAATTACATTTTCCATGAGAACTGCCAGCCCCCCCCCCCATTAAATAATGTCAGTGAAGTACTCTTATATGTGATTCATGTTTTAAATAGAGAGGGCTGTATGTAGTAAAGTGACCATTTCTTACATTTTGTTTAGCGCATAAAATTACACTCTGATTATTTGATGTGATATGCTTGTATAATCTAGAAATGTTGCATAGATATTCCATATATTTAAAAACAATGCATCAATGTGTGTTTTGGGGGTATTATTTGTTTGTTTGTTTGTTTTGTTGGTATTATGCGTTAGTAATTTTATTAACCTTTTCTGATTCTGATGTGTTAATCTGTAACAAAGTTAAGAAAAGAAGAGAGTAAATTTATTTTAACTGTTTTAAAAACATGTCGTAATTTTGAATGACAGTTTAGAACAAATATAATGCATTATGTTCGTCAGAGTTATGGTGTAGAAAAGAGCAGGACTGGTTGATTATATTTATACTAGGTGGGTAATACATTTCCTTAATTAAAATATATATACAATTAAATTTTGTCATGAGGTATAATTTTCTGCATGTATTCATGGAAACAGCAACACAAAAACTGCTGTCCTTAATGACAACAGCCAACCTTAAAATAATACATATTTTACACAAACACTAACTGAAAAGAAAACAAAGTAGATATAAATATTATTGGTTTCAACACATTCATTTGTGACACATACACACATACATACCGCTCATGTGGCCTAGTGGTTAGAGCGTCCGTCTCAGATGCGGGAGGTCGTGGGTTCGATCCCCGGCCCAGTCATACAAAAGACTTATAAAAATGGTACTAACAGGCGCTCAGCATTAAGAGGTTAGTGTTAGGACTGGTCGGCCCCAGTGTCAGGATAATGTGACAGGGTGGGACATCATGCTACATGTCTGTGGCATGATGCCCCAGTGCTAGGCATCACTATAAACTATCACACTGCAGACATCGTAGCGATATGACTAAACTTTTTTTTTAAAGCTACGTTAAAAAATCTAAGTCACACACACACACACACACACACACACATACACACATATACACATACATACACACAAATACATATATAATATGCACATAGGAGAGTTTTACTAAACGAAGATTGGAAAGCAATATAAACGGATGACAAAGAAATGAAATGTACAAAATTATTACTGTACACGCTCACATATTATAGTTTAATATATGAAAACGTTACATAGTGAGAGAAGTCAAAAAAGAAAGAAAAATTGTTTTTTTGCATATATGTCGCGATTGGGAAGAAGGTAACCGATGCAACTGCTCAGTAGAATGGTCCACACTTGTCTCCTTGTTGTAAAATCACATTGGTAATGGCCGCACCGATGACACAATACGCCATAAAGATTTGGCAGAAAGTGACGATTTGCGCTTTACGCACACGTCTCCCCACAACACCATCAATGGTTTTTTTGTAGATCTTGCAGAGAAGAACTGGATGAAGGAGTGGTCACTGCGGTGGTAGTGGTAGGTGAGGTTGTATGAAAGGTCATGGTGGTAACTTCTTTTATAGTCGATGACTTGCGAAGCGTCGTTCCAAGAATCAAAACTGGGAGGACATCCTTTCCAACGAACTTTGACTTCTTTGACATGTTGTCTTCCCACTTTACAGGTTCTTCGTTCGAGAATGCTTACACTTCATCTTCTTTTGTTTACACTTTGTAACTCGGGCAAGTAAAACGTTCTTTTTAACACTTCCCCGTTCATGTCTTCCAATTTAAAAACTGTAGGATGACGGGGACGCACTCGTCCAGTGACATGAAACAATTCGTTGGTCAAGTTAGGTATGCAACCTTTGTCGAAAGTGCGCTTGGTTTTGCCAATGAGTACCCAATCTCCTGCTTCCAACACTTACCCTTTCTTGGGGACAGCCACTGTCGGGAACGAACGAAATGTCAAAGACAGTAACTTCGTTGTCGGGAGCCACTTCTTGGGGACACATGCGATGTTCCGATGGTAAGATTGGTTGTACGCTTGGACCAGGTGCGGTAAGACGTCTGTGTACTTGAGAGCGTGTTGATGAGTAAAATATTTCCACATGCGTTCTTTCAAGGTGCGTTGAAAACATTCCAGATGCTGTCTTTGGTTTCGGGATTCTCGTTGCTGAAAAAATGAATGTCGCGTTTATTTAATTCTTTTTGGAAAGCTTGGTTCAGAAATTCGGTGTTTTTGTCGGTTTGCCATCGAAGACCAGTTTGAGGGCTTGCACTAACTCAGTGCTCGATTCGGAAGTTAATTGCACGACGTTGGCAAACTTGGAAAAGACGTCGATGACACAAAACACATATTTGTAGCCACGATTGTATGTGTCCAAATGAAAGACATCGGTTAAATCGGCTTGCTATTGATGATCGATGCCCTACACTCGGGTGCGACTTACGTGTCCTATGTGCCACGGTAGTAGAAGTCGAGGGTAGTGGTGGTGGTGTTGGTGGTAATGGGAAGGCTTTGGTCTTCTTCTTTTCCACTTTAGGTTCGCGTTCTTTCTTTTGATCTCTGTCGAAGGAGGTGTTCACGTCATCTTTTTAACCTAATATTTCAGGTTTTTTTTCGTTGGGGAGTGGGGGGGAGGGGGTTAACAAGGAGGTTTCAAGCTTACTAGGAATGGGTGTTGGTCCGTCTATGCTCATAAACGGTCTCCTTCGAATTTAGGGTAACAGTGATCCAGGCGAACGATGTAGATGCAACTGTCCGTGTCAAAGTACAGGACGCGATCTCTTAACAATTCTTAAGCTTCGTACAATTTTAAGCGAGCATGGGCTATCACGTACGCTGCAATGATGACATTTCCAAATTCGTCGGCTTCTACAAAGTCCAGTTCTTTTCGTAATTACCAGCATCAAATCCTCACGAACAACGTCAATATGTTTCATGCATTTGGTTTCTCGTGAATCATCTCGAAGTAGCTGGAAGGAACTGTTAAATGCTCCGTCTTGGGTAAACGCGGTCGCTGTGCCATTTTGCCCCACAAGCAATTCAACATCACTTTGGCAAACGATCGCTTCCCTCGTTTTTCTCTACGTGGTCTAAAGTGATACCTTCCTGTTCCCATTATTTCCCTTTGAATTTCATTTGGTCTTCGGGAGTGTGGCACCAGGAGGAATAGTCTCTGTCTTCTTGTTTCACTTTCAAAGATGCATCCACGTATTCTGCAAAATTGCTTCTGAGTCTCGTATCGCTTGGGAAAGTGGTAAATTTCGTACACTTGTAACAATTGGTATTCCAGTCCAGAGCTTTTAACAATTCCACGCTGATCCACGTTCCCGTCAAGACGTGTTCTTCATGGGTGTGCTGACAAGGTCGGTCTTGGTTGCATGTTTCGGCACAAGTACGGCACAATGGAAACGTCAGATTTCCTTGGCAATGATGAGGAAAAACGTGATGGTACAAGCCCGTGAGAGGCAAGACTTTGCACTTGATGAATCTTCGTATTGTCGAATGTAGTTCAGGTTGGTCGATGTGTTCCATCATCAATTGCGGGTACCCTGCGGGAAAGCGACACTATTTGCACATGTATGGATACAGTGAAAACACGTCCTGGTATTTGATTTCATCTCCTTTCTCCTCGTCAGCTTGGTAAAGCAAACATGTTTCATTCGTCCGTCCTACGTACAAACTGTTCAGCGGGTTCATTGGGCCCACCAACTTATAAGTTCCCACGCTGCTTTTAAACTCAGGATCGGTTTTCAAATGGTGATCGTACTCGTGTTCACACATTTCCACCACTTGGTATGCTTGCTGTTCCAATTTCAAACGCGCAGACAAGTGGCCTCGTACAGATTTTCCATGATCAGTCGTAAAAACTGATTTGTGGTGCCACGGTGAGGGTAGTAAAGGGACATCCGCGAAATAAGCATCCGCTAAACTTGTACACGATCTTGTGGTTTTCTAAGTCTCATCCATCTACCGAATACATTCCGATGGTCTTTTTGCCTCCTCCGTTGCGGACGTGTTGGATCCATTTGTCTTCCAACAGGCAATGTAGCCAGTGTAGGGCTTTGACTGAATATTGATGTGTGACAGACTTCTTCGTTTGTGGGCTGATGACAGCCAGGGTATTTTCAGGCACGAATTGTTGGCGGTACAGTCAGGAACACGCTTTGGTAATGGTGCTAGCCTCTTTCAAAGGATCGATCCATAGTTGTTTCGTGAACAGTTCTCGAAATTTTTCACAGCAACGCCATAAAACGTCCACGTGAGAACGACAATACTTTAATATTTCTTAATGAAAGTCGAAGTGGTCAGAGGCGTGAGTTGTCGTACCAAGCGCATAAAGCTGCTTGTCTTTCGGTTAGCATGTTGTCGAGGTCGTAGTAGTGAGCTTCAGACAAATGGCGTACAACGGCATTTTGATTGGCTTCGGTATTGAAAAAGTGCGGTTAAATAGCCTCAGACCCTTTCTGTCATTCCAAACGTTTAAGTCATACGGCTGAAAGGCATGGCCAAGTAACTCATCGAATCTTTAAACTGTACTTGTCCTACTTGCATGAAAATGATTTTGGCTCCGTTAAAGTCATTTTAGGAGGTTCTGTACTTTTCTTCGTATAGTATCTTAAAATAAACTGTCCATGGTATCCCGATAAATTGTGAGCCATCACCGTGGCATGGCGATAACAATCTCCGGAAAGCTCGATGTCCTCCAGGCTACACATCTCGTCGATGGGGTCATAGATCAATAGGGCGAAATCGGTCAGCGTGTTAAGTCCCCGAAAGATTTTTTTTTACGTTCTCCCGGAATTTTGTTGCAGTGAGGGCAATGATTAAAAATAGACTCTTGGATGCACTTCTTGCACGCTTGATGAGCCACACATCAATTAGGAATCTGAATGCCTGTCTCTTTCATGTATTCGAAATCGAAAACGATGAAATTCCCTTTCTTCTGGTTATATTCCTCCTCTTGTTTGGAATGGTATGTTTGATTGTAGCATTCGTGTTTTATGTCTACGATTTGGCGACAAATGTTACATCATTTCTTTCCTGAACATATGTGTGCATTGGTATTATTGGGACCCTTGCCTTTTCCACAAATAGGGCACACTCTCAGAAGTTGACATGCACTTTTCTGCTGTGAACCTTGCGTCTTTAGATGTTGGTAAGAAGAAGGACTAGAAAAGAGCGCTGACAAGCAGGGCAATGCACTCGTTCTTGTCCTTTGTCAAGGCAGGGTTGAGAGGCCAAACATCCTGAGCATTTCGACCCACAATGCTTGTGTTGCACTCTATTGTTATAGCTATTGTCACATTTCTCACAATAATAACTGTATCCCAGGAATGCAGTAATTTTGGTGATGGCGTCAAAATGTTCATCGTGTATTTTCCGTCTTTGAAATATTTGCCTCGAAACAACAAAGGCCTATGCACTTATTGAGGGTGTACATTCAATGTGTTTGGTGGAACCAAGACGTCTTGCAATTTTTGCAGTTCATGAAGGTCACATGATGTGTCTTTAGATAGCCCCGCTTGCTGTAACAAGAGTTCTACTTCTCTTCGTTGTTGGGTTCCGTACGATTGTTGAATGTCCTACCGGTCTCTTTTCCATTCTGCCGTGTCGTCTTTGCCTGCATTCGTTCGTCCCACCACGATGGCACGGGCTAAATGCATCTTGTCTTGATGATTGTTAATTTAAACAAGGCTCTTTTTGGTACTGAGAAGGTCCTCCACCAATAACACCATTGTGCGTCCTGTCCCTTGGGGAAGAGAAACGTGGGTCGTGAACAGTGCCACTTTGCCATCGGTGATGTGAAACTTGTCGTTGGATTGTTGCACGTGTTGATTCTTTTATATGACTTTGGAAGGTGTCAATTCTGCTGGGCTGCTTAACTCGATCAAAACGGGGGACTTCCCTATATAAACGCTCAATGTCTTCCTTTCTAGTATTCATTTCACTCTCAAGCCAACCAGAACGATGGAAGACCACACTCAGATCAAACTTCTGATCAGAGCTTTTCGAGATGTCATACGAAGGTTGTCTTCTTTAAGAAGAAAAGGCAATAGGCTATAGAGTGTCCAGACCGTCACAAAAGCAAGACAGGTATCAGAAGAGACAAAAGTCAAAATACCTGTTATCATCGTCAAGAGAAAGGATATTGGTCTTCAGAATGCCCAAAGAAAGAAAAGGAGCAAGACAAGAGAGAGAGATTCGTAATGCTTTTAGTTCTGCAAGTTTTGAACTCTTCGATTTCACCACAGTACCTATAGCAGCAGATTTTGTCTCAAACAATACATAACTGTCCGCAGATTTTTTCATCTATTGATCCTTTATCTGCCACGATTGTCTGTCATTTCCTTGTAGACAATATCAAGATCAGTCCCGATAATCGGAATGTACTTTTTAAAGCAGGCTCTAACTGTTAGGAAATAAATATTTACATTTTAATTACTCAGTTATATTTTAGATTCGCTGACTTTTCGAGTTATAACATAGCCACGAGCAGTCTGCGACCATCGAATGCACAAAACTTGCCGACTCTGTACAACCGGTGTGTCAAAGATTGTTTTGATGCGTCTTGCCGATTATAAGGTGACTAGGTGACAACGGTTAATAAAAGTAGCGGTGATATGTCTTAGACCTGTGTGTTGGAAATTAAAGCCACTCGTCTTTAAGGAATAGCTACCTGAAAATCAAGTACCCACTAGAAGTGCTATCATCTATTGTTTACGTGATTATTGCAGGATACCAATGAATACTAACTGTTTAGAATACGTACTACTCAAATGGTTGGAAACAATTATTCTAAAACCATTCTAAAGTGTCAGATTGTTGTTGTTGTTGTAGGGTTTAACGCCATTTTTCAGCACATAATAGGCTATACATGGCGGCGAGTATTAATGGTGGAGGAAGAACCCTAAAAAATAGGCAAGGAGTAAATTCGTTAATGATGAGAACTTCAGCACTGCTTTATTTTCTTAGTGGATTTGTTACTAAAATCTAAGTGATCAATTTAACTTTAAGAGAAAAGTTAGGTATACAAAATGTCATGATATATTACTCGTTAAAAATTAAGCCTATACAGTTGTGATCTTGACTCATTAATTTTTCAATTTAGAGACTTTGCTTTGTCTCAAATGTGAACCCATTTCCAAAATCAAAATCTAAAATATCCACAAATATGTTTGTTTATATCTATCTATCTATCTATCTATCTATCTATCTATCTATCTATATATATATATATATATATATATATATATATATATATATATATATATATATATATATATATATATATATATAAGATTGTTAAAATATATTTATCCTTTGAAAAGGGATTACAAACCATTACCTTTATTTTCTTTATTACCATGAAACCTAAAACGTTTGATGTATATACATACGTGATATTGTATTTGAATAAAACCATGAATTTGACAAGACCCCATTTTTACTTTTCAGTATGCAATTGTTTTGTGTGTTGTTGTTTTGGTGCTGCCAGTATAAAAATCATCATAGAGTATTAAAATAACTTCCAAATACACAACTTAAACATATGCATGTTGAGCAAACAAATTGTAATGTGTGATCCCTCTTTTCACGATTTTTTTATACTGTAAATTATTTCAGCTTTGCACAACGCTGAATGAGTTACTTTGAAAACATTTCACCATTAAATTAACAATGCAGAATAAAATGTCTCATTGATTCCTTTCATTTTGTATACAAATATACGCCATTATCTCACTTAATTCGGTATTGTGTGGGTTTTACTTTCATGAACTGATTTGCGTAACCAGAAAAAAATTAGAAACATCATATTTCAAACAGTTGTGAACATCACATTTGCATTTAAAATAAAATTTAATGACAATTCACATCAAGTCCGTAATATAGTCTGAATAAGCCTGGTCCGAATCAATTATTCACCCAAATAAAAAAGGGTATTAAAACGTGCTTTTAAAATCGGATCAAATGCCAGGCCTGTCAATTAAGTTAACCAGGCACCCTGATCAATAAGGTACACACGTAAAGAAAACGACACAGCTAGGTTATTTCTCCCTACATTCAATTTACTCGTCACTACGTTCCCATTTTGTTTATCCTCTGGCCAATCAACTATGGAATGCCGTTTTATTCGGATAGCCACATCACAAACTGATATTGGGGTATATTAAGGTATAAATCAGTTGATCTCGTTTCTCGATGAACTAGCTTTAAGGAGTTCACATCCATAGCAGTAACATACAGTTCTTTTTGGATTAAATTGGCGGTAAGTGTTCACAAAATTATTTCTTTGCACTTGTGTCTTTATTTTTTAACTATTATTCATTTCACTGCTTTCCTTACATAACTTTTTTTTCTGGATATAAAATAAATGCGTGTTTCGTCCGTAGATAGATGTGTGTGTGTGTGTGTGTGTGTGTGCGTGTGTGTGATTTGGATTTTTAACGTAGCTTTAACAATGTTTCAGTCATGTCGCTACGATGTCTGCAGCGTGGCAACTTATTCTGATTTCTAGCACTGGGACATCGTGCCACATACATGTAGCATGATATCCCACCCAGTCACATTATCCTGACAGCAGGCCGACCAGTCATAGCACTAACCTCTTAATGCTGAGCGCCAAGCGAGGCAGCTCTTAGTACCAGTTTAAAAGTCTTTGGAATGACTCAGCCGGGGACCGAACCCACAAACTCCCGCATCCGAATCGGACGCTCTAAGCACATGAGCAGTATATATATATATATATATATATATATATATATATATATATATATATATATATATATATAGATAGAAATATAGATAGATAGATAGATAGATAGCATCGCTTTCACAAATTCCTGTGAAAATTAGGCTTGACAACTGATTGTGGCTAGTAGGAAATACAGCTAACTCGACTTTTATCAAACAAATGATCTGGTGACACCCCAATAACCACCCAAGCAATCACATTAAAATACACGTTCCTTCATTACGTATCTGTATCAAAACATTGCAAAAATGCAATACTCGTTAGTGACATTCATCGTTAGCGTTATACAGTTTTTACTGACAAAAGTTACTTGTTCACGACGATTTGTTAATTTATCTAATCCCATGTATGCTGATACCCTGAGTATGCAACCAGACCGTATCTTTGAATGTATGTCGGTCTCATTTACTTTATCAAGTATCTAGTAATACCAAATCTATCTTTACCTACCTAAACCATTGTGGCGATCTTGTTGGCTCGCCTGGAGGCTTATGCTTACTACATGTAGACTGGTCGATACATAAACATAACTAAATGTACATAAACTAATGTATGTTGTTGAAGCGGTTTGGGGGACAGCAGAAAAACTACAATAACGGGCAACTCCATTTTAGTTTGTTATCTCAGCACATCGGTGAATTAATTTTAAATATGGCTCCATTTGATGTTTTGGCATGATAGCCAATGCAAATTGCATAGATTATTTTGTTCGATATAGTGTCAAAATATTTATTTACAAATTAGCTCTGTTTGACACGCTTTATCGGTATTTTATACAAGCCAGTCCACGAGGCTACTGGTACTGACATGAACCATTTGTCCTGGAAGGCAATATTTGGCTTGTCAACGAGGAATCAATATAACATCAATATGGAAAATGAATAGAAAACGAATCACAATGGTATGAACTCCTAACGTCACGTGACACCGTCGTGATTTGTCCCATTGAACAGCTGGGTTACCTACTGAAGTTTTTAAAATGCAACGGTATGTCTAAAGTAAATATTACTTTATTCCAAAGTGTTGGTTTGTTTTCTCAATGGACATACACTGTTACTACCTTGGAGAGCGCAAGGACAATTATTCGTGATTCGAGTTACTTCTGCTTTATTGCGACACTGAAATCATTTTCGATCTCTCCTGCATGCTAGCGTCAGGTTGAAAATAATTCTTTTTAAAGCATGAACAACTGAATAATGTTGATACCAATTATAGTAATGCTGCGTATCGTTAGTTTGACACCTCCTCGAAATGACAACGTGGAGCAATGTATAATTCAATATTGTTGTATCGTATTTTTCAAAAAAACTCATTGCACCTTTGTAGAAGATGATATATCTAAAATTAGTAACAATTATTTTGCACCTTAAGGTGATATTAGAATAATTTGACCTTCAACTTTATTTCACAAAACCCAAGATCTGTGTACAAGTCAATATGAACTTGCAAATTCTTGTTTTTTTAGTGAGGCATATAGTTCATACTGGCATATAGCAAAGTCAAAATTGTAAAACTCAAAGGTTATTATTATTTACCCCCACGCCTTAAAGGAAAGATAATATTGTGATCCAAGCTGAAGCGAATTCAAAATTTTCCTATCGACTATTTGTCCACGTTTGCATAGGTATGAAACGAATCCACATTTTATTATCTAATCTCCACTCCCAGCCGTATGGCGTCTAAATAAAATTACGTATTATTGCTGGGGTCTTGCGTACAATTTTTGAGGCTTTAAGCGAAAAACTGAATGAATGTAGGTATTTTCCCTGCTTATCGTAGTACAAATATTTATTTTGTGCTGAAGGATTAAGGCAAAGGTCCGAAACTAGAGTATTTCCCTTGAAATAAATTTGTTCACAATGAAAATAGCACGGACATGTGGCCAGTTAAAATTTATTAAATGTGGATACTTTGATTGCATGTCCCTGAAATGGGTAACATTAGTATTTTTCTGACATGTCCGACTCGTAAACGAGTATTATACTCGTGATATATACATGATGTACATTGTGACAGGTGTGAAATAGCATTGTGACTCTTGTAAAGAATACGTGTGTGTGTGTGTGTTTGTTAAGTAGCTTTAACAATGTTTCAGAAATATCGCTATGATGTCCGCAGTGTGACAGTTTATAGTGATGTCCAGCACTGAGGCATCATGCCAGAGACATATAGCATCATGTCCCACCCAGATACATTATTCTGATACCAGTCCGACCAGTCCGAACACTAACCTCTTAATGCTGAGCGTCAATCGAGGCAGCTGCTAGTACGATTTTGATGTCTTTGGTATAAATCGGTCGGTGTTCCAACCCGTGACCTCCCGCATCTGATGCGAAAGCTCTAACCATTAGGCTACCGGGGAGGTCTCCTGTAAACAGTATAATGTACACTCAACCAACGCCACGTAGATGAGAGCTAGTTCTCTGCCTCAAGCAAGCTTGCTAGTCGGCAATCCGGTTTCAACAGAAAAGACGGATTACCAACAAACAGTCATATTGTTCGAAAAACATTATAAGGACAGATATAATTAAAAATCCCTCGATATATTGGATTATACACGTATATCTACGATTTTGAACCATGCAGAAAATAGCAGAGGATTATCCAGCTGTATCGTAAGGGCAAACGCTTGACGTTACAGCTTAAATGATTCTGCTCCATAGTAGTGTCAACTTGCACAAGTGCATCCTATTCAAAAGGTGTTGACATCTGCACTACTGACCTTTAAGAAAACTAAAGGAATACAAGTGTCCGTTCAAGCAGATTGGTAATGGCACAGCTATGAAATGACTTCAAAACCTGAATAAAAAGACCAAATACGGAAATATATTGGAATGCGGAAACATTTTGGAGCTAATGTTTTGACGTGAGGTGATTGGGGGTGGGGAGTGGTAATGGTTTGCGGTATAGAAGTTCTCCTGTCGGGTTTCCGGTTCGATCGACACATACAGGCTTTGTTGAATTTAATATGACTCCTATTCCATGTCATGCAGTGACTATTTGAAACTGTGACAGCATTATTATCTTGTGACCTAGTGTTTGAATGTCAGGTGGTGTAGTAGGTTTTGAGTTGTTCCCTTGTAAATGAATTCAACCATGCATAATTAACATTTCATATTGTTTGTTAACTTGAACGAATACTGCAAAATTCGTTGGGTCTCAAATAAATTCGAATACCAGTTTGTAAGCCAGAAAATCATCCTAAGGTTATCAGGGGTAGTTTTCTATTTAACGTTTACGTAACTTCACCTGTCACTAAATAGTTTCTCATTTGCTGAATCAGCGTGTTTCTGGCCCTCTCTTATAAGTGTCTTAACCGGGTGTTCACATTCCCTTTAATGTTTCCCTTTCTACTACATTTATACCATACCTAATAAAGTATAGTCTTCAGTGTCAGTGCTTTCTATTTTTATCAACAAGCTTCTAATGTCAACATATTTTGAAGAGTGTCAGTTGTCTTGGTAGTCTATCGAGCCGAGGAGTCCAAATGGCGCTTGTACTTTTTACCTTTGTGAAACGTCACACGCAGTGATGTCAGTTTCTAAAAATAGCCTTTCGGACAAGGCTAACCAGTGTAATGGCATTCAGTGTTCTTTTCCGTGATATTGTTCGTATTATTGTTCTTACTGAAAACTTTGTACCAGACGTTAAATTTGTACATTTGAATACTGATGTGCATTCCAATATTTTGTTACAATGGTGCTTAAGCCTGCAGACTGTATAAATCATATAATCAAATTTATTGAATCTTTCTAGAACACTTCAATACACAAATTGCTTGCATTTCATCACCGATAGATACACCCTGAATATTCTGAGATGAAAATTCCAAGGGAACTGCCACCCCCACCCCACCCCATTTAATAAAACCGATGAAGTATTCTTTTATTTGATTCATGTTTTAACATACATAAGAGAGGGATGTATGTAGGAAAGTGACTATTTCTTATATTTTGTTTAGCGCACAAAATTACACTCTGCTTAGTTGATGTGATATTATGCATGTAGAATCTAGAAATGTTTAATATGTATTCCATAAGTTTAAAAGCAATGTATCGATGTTTTCTTGGGGGGGGGGGGTTGTATTATGCATTGGTAATTTTATTAACCTTTTCTGATTCCGATGTGTTAATCGGTAACAAAGCTAAGACAAGAAGAGAGAAAATTTATATGTTTATTTCAATGTCCGTTTTACAAACAAATCCTAATTTTGAATGATAGTTTAGAACATATAAGAATGGATTATGTTCATTAGAGTTATGTTGTTGAAGGGAACAGTACTGGTTGATTATATTTATACTATGTGAATAATACATTTCCTTAATTAAAGGATATATACAATTACATTTTCCATGAGAACTGCCAGCCCCCCCCCCCCACTAAATAATGTCAGTGAAGTACTCTTACATGTGATTCATGTTTTAAATAGAGAGGGCTGTATGTAGTAAAGTGACCATTTCTTACATTTTGTTTAGCGCATAAAATTACACTCTGATTATTTGATGTGATATGCTTGTATAATCTAGAAATGTTGCATAGATATTCCATATATTTAAAAACAATGCATCAATGTGTGTTTTGGGGGTATTATTTGTTTGTTTGTTTGTTTTGTTGGTATTATGCGTTAGTAATTTTATTAACCTTTTCTGATTCTGATGTGTTAATCTGTAACAAAGTTAAGAAAAAAAGAGAGTAAATTTATTTTAACTGTTTCAAAAACATATCGTAATTTTGAATGACAGTTTAGAACAAATATAATGCATTATGTTCTTCAGAGTTATGGTGTAGAAAAGAGCAGGACTGGTTGATTATATTTATACTACGTGGGTAATACATTTCCTTAATTAAAATATATATACAATTAAATTTTGTCGGGAGGTATAATTTTCTGCATGTATTCATGGAAACAACAACACAAAAACTGCTGTCCTTAATGACAACAGCCAACCTTAAAATAATACATATTTTACACAAACACTAACTGAAAGAAAACAAAGTAGATATAAGTATTATTGGTTTCAACACATTCATTTGGGACACATACATACATACATACCGCTCATGTGGCCTAGTGGTTAGAGCGTCCGTCTCAGATGCGGGAGGTCGTGGGTTCGATCCCCGGCCCAGTCATACAAAAGACTTATAAAAATGGTACTAACAGGCGCTCAGCATTAAGAGGTTAGTGTTAGGACTGGTCGACCCCAGTGTCAGGATAATGTGACAGGGTGGGACATCATGCTACATGTCTGTGGCATGATGCCCCAGTGCTAGGCATCACTATAAACTGTCACACTGCAGACATCGTAGCGATATGATTAAACTTTTTTTTAAAGCTACGTTAAAAAATCTAAGTCACACACACACACATACACACACACATATACACATACATACACACAAATACATATATAATATGCACATAGGAGAGTACTAAACGAAGATAGGAAAACAATATAAACGGATGACAAAGAAATGAAATGTACAAAATCATTACTGTACACGCTCACATATTATAGCTTAATATATGAAAACGTTACATAGTGAGAGAAGTCAAAAAAAAAAGAAAAATTGTTTTTTTGCATATTTGTCGCGATTTACTACGTTTTACTAAGCGTCTCTCGGTGCTTTGTCCGAAAACAGTATGGCGGCAGCCGGGCACAATGATGTTATGGTCTATTTTTAGCACAAGGTAGATTTAAGTATAAGCGCCATTCCGGTGCAGACAGATGGTTGCAGTTGGGGCATGGGACACCGGTGGTTGGGGTTAGCTGGGATACAGATCTGTGACGTCTCACACGAGCTGTAGCAAGACGCTGGCGGCGGTCAACCTCGAAGGTGGAACATGCTTTTCTGTTCATGGCTGGCCAGTGGCTTCTGTCTGAGGCAGCGAGCTTGAGCTTGTGGGGTTGAAGGTCTGTCCATTTGATGTGCGTATTGACATTGTCTTTGTACCTCTTGTGAGGGCGGCCTTGGTTTCGGTTGCCCTTGGCTAGCTCGCAAAAGAACAGCTGCTTTGGGATTCTGTTTTGATCCATATGGATGACAGGGCCAGTCCAACGTAGCTGGAACTGGATTAATTTGGCTTCGATGCTTGTTGTGTTGGCTCTATCAGAGACTTCCTTGTTGGTGATTCGGTCCTGCCCCTTCCAACTGACTGATATGTTTTCGATAGACAGTCCATGTTTCACAGCCATACAAGAGAGACGTAAGGACAACTGTACTATACACTTTCATCTTCGTTGACAGGCGTATGTCCTTGCGCTGCAAGACCTTGGTTCGGAGTCGTCCGAGTGCTTGACTTACTTTATGGATCCTAGCGGTGATCTCTTTGTCCAGAGAGCCATCACCGGATATTGTGCTGCCAAGGTATTTGAAACTGTCCACATTCGTCAGCTGTGTGTAGCCAATGGTGATGCAGGGTTGTGAAGGGACAGTGTTTGGGGCGGGCTGGAAGAGATTATCTGTCGTTCCTAGGCTAATGGCTGAGTCCAGATAGGTTGGAGGCTTCAGAGAACCTGTCCAAGATTGCCTGTAGTTGAGTATATTCATGGGTCATGAAGGCACATTCATCTGCAAAGAGTGATTCAGTGTTGAATCTTTCTAGCGTCTTGAATTTTTCAGCTAGGCGACGGAGATCAAACACTGATTCATCCAGGCGATATCTAATGTAGATGTCAAGGTCACGGATGGCATGGAGCAGTACATGTGTGAAGAAAAGGGTGACGATTACCGGAGCGAGTATACAGCCCTGTTTGACACCATTAGATACGGGGAATTTCTCAGAGAGTTCACGGTCTGACAGAATCTCTCCAGTCAGAGCCGGATAAGGTTGGTAAACTTCTGAGGACAATACCAAGCTTCTTAAGTACTACCCACAGTGCGTCTCTGTTGACTGTATCGAAGCCTTTGTCAGGTCCACGAAGACGGCATACCGATTCATGTTTTGCACTGTAGTGTACACTTAAACATCACACTTTAGTTAAACTGTTTAGAAGACAACTTATACAGCAATGAGCATACACATGACAAACTCGTCTACTATACGGTACAGACCATTTTTTGTGGGTGGTGGAGGTGGGGTGGGGCTGCGATTTTCATTAGAGCTGAAATATTTTATACTCTTTTATCTCAAGATAATTTATTTATTTTACTTCAAGTAATATAATGAACATAACATGGTGTTGTTTTGTAAAGAAATCAGAGCGCGATATTTGTTCTAGCTCTGCGAGAGCTGAAAATGTTTTTAAAAGTTCCCAAGTTCCGGCTCCTGAAAAGTAAATTGTTTATCCCCTGTTTAACTGCGGTATATCGCGATAGGTTGAGAAATACTGCCCTACACATTTTTCGTGGTCACTAGCTCTATCAATTATCTTTATTTCAGTCCAGATTGTTTACCAATTCTGAAGAACATAAAACGATTTAAAAACGTTGCATAATATTTAACATCGTCACGTGATAGTGTTATTATGTGTTTTGTTATATAGGCCATAACATTCTATTTTATTCAATCACATACGTAATGTCCTTAGCCACTTTACATCCTTTTACCGTTACCCTAGTTTTCTGTAAACAGTTTGTTGTTGTTGCTGTGGCTTTAATGCCATTTCTTAATCCACGATAATCGATACCTGATGGCCAACATATCTGTTGGAGGAATACCCGAGAAAACGCCGGTACGAACCACCTCCGACGTAAAGCTACTGGCAAGCTTTTCTCAAATTCCCACATCGGACAATGGCATTGATCGGTAAAGGCGAGCACTATAGACCATTTGACCACCCAGGGCCCTGTTAAGGGTTTGTTTGGTTGATGCCTTTTAGTTTAGTTAATAATAATAATAATAATGATAATAATAATAATAATAATAATAATAATAAAGTTATAATGAATTCCAGGTTGAAGTATGATGCCCTTGTAACACTAATAAGAATTAGGACAAATAAAATAATATAGAATCACTTAAGATGGGTTCATTCATGTCTGCTTCTTCCAGACACAACACAGGAAGACATGCAATGATTCATATCTATTCTAGAACCAAGAAGTGATAATGGAGTATGAATTACCTTGTCGTTTTATAGAATATTATCTGTAAGTTTTAAGTCGACAATCGCAACACGATCGTTATGTATCTATTCAAACATGAATTGTAGTTCTATCGTTATTCGGATAGCGCGTAGCAGCAGCTGTTTAGTCAAACATGAAATCCATAAATCTACGAATCCTCTCGACACCCACCTGTCGTGACATAATTGAGAGAGAGAGAGAGAGAGAGAGAGTTTATGTATCAAATGTTTGTTGCTTGAAAAATGATAAAATTTCACTGTAATATTTAACATGATAACATTTTTATGCGTTTTCAGTCAGTGGGGCTTTCATATTGGGAAAAATGGTTGTCCGTCATTAAGTTTTGATTGTCCTTGTCTCAAGACGATGCATTTGTCTATCCCTGGAACATACTATCTGCTTTTAATTGCGACTTTTGAGTAAAATTTCAATGAATTAAACAGAGATCCTACCTACAATAGGGAGCATTCCTCTATTCAGATTATTTATTATAGTCAGTTTTGGAAGTAGACTATCATACATGGGTACACTATCGGCTAATACGAATTGGTTCTATGTACAATACCCTCCATCGTAGAAGACATAGCAAAATCGGGACGATATCGGCTAATCCGAATCGGTTTTATATACAATACCGTCATCGTAGATTATATAGAAAAATCGGGACGATATTGGTTAATCAGAATCGGTTGTATGTACAATAATGTCCATTGTGTAATATCTCTTTGGATAGGGAAATAATTTAGACCGTCTTTTGCATTGACAAAGCCAAGTTTTGTGGCTTCCAATTTTTCTCCAATTTTATTCGACTCATTGGTATGAATTTTATTCATTACCATTTCATTAATTGTTTACATTTTGGAGTTCAGGAGAATCCCATTTCCTACACTGTCTATTGATCAAATAGACCAGATATTTGCATACTCTGTATTAATGTTCAACAGAGGGATAGTCAAGAATTCACCCGTACAAGACATCAAAATATAACCTTGACAACAATAAACATTTTGGTTTCCTAAATATTCAATAAATACAGAAGATATTGCAAACGAAAATTATTATTTTTTTTATTTGTCGATGAAACCGTGAAGAAACTTATTGGCCCAGTTAAAATGAAAACTAATGAGGCAGCCACATGATCTGATTTTTGAGTTTAATGGAAATCGGGTATTGATACAGTATTAACGGTATAAAGGATATGTCCAAAGCTTTATCGACTGGAGTAAGCAATGCTTTTCTATCATATAATACGACAATCGAAAGAATGAACAATTTTGTACCAGCCTGTATAATGTGTGAGTAAACCGATTGTTTAACCAGCCGGAAACAGGGCTACATGGTAACGTTATGGGTTTACTATTTAGAGACGAAGGTAAATTATATCCGTACTCATGTCTTTGTTCTACGCCTCTCCAATCCAGTTTTCTATGTACATTTATATTCTAAAATAAATACTAGTAGTCATCAGTCAATGAGATTAATCCAAGCGGATAAAAATTAGGCACGGCACGTCGATTCTGATAAAAGCTATTTTAGTATCTTCGCTTCGTGATTTTGCCTGTTTATGAATTTTTTCCATTACAGTGTGTAAAGAGACACAATTGTCAATCAACTTTAATTTCATTGTTATTTATTTTTTCTTCTAATTTATTTACAGAAATGACGCTGAGACGCATTAAAACCCACCACAAGATGCTATTCTTTATCACAGGCGCCATATTCTTTGTTATTATGGGCAATATTTACATAGTAATCCGAAATGGAAGAGGACCAAGATTTTATTTCTACAATGGATTCTTGTTCTCAAAAGAAGCAACGATACTAAACAAAGAAGGGAACATTGTTAGTAATCCTGGAATTATCGCGGCAACATCTACTAAGTCGAGTACCAATTACAGTGGAAGTGACAACAATGATACACATAATGAACCTGATGACCTCATTATACCCGGAAAATATGCATGGATACCATATCCCGTAAAACGGAACCCCTCGGGACCATTTATTCTAAAGACGAACAACGGATCAGTGATCAAATACACTAATTATACTTTTTATCCATTGACTATTAATTCTAGCTACATCATTAATAACCCGAATATATGCAAAGATGTGAAAAATCTTACATTCCTAATAATGGTGCATACTGCTGTACCCCATTTCTACCAGCGTCAAGCACTTAGAGAAACTTGGGCGAATCCAAGATTACTAAAAAGTCATTCCTCTCGGATTTTATTTTTGGTGGGAAGAAAAGAAAATGAAACCGTTCAAAAGAGTTTGGAGACAGAAAGCGAAGAATTTCAAGATATAGTTCAAGGCGATTTTATTGACGATTACCATAATCTAACTCATAAAGGTGTTCTTGGGTATAGATGGATAACGGAGTACTGTCAAAACGCCAAATTTATTCTCAAAATTGATGATGATGTGTTTGTCAATATTTTTCGCGTAATTCATACTCTGCTACCGAGATTTAAAGAGGGTCAAAGGAAAATTGCATGTCGTTTTCACAGACATGTTTATATGTATCGCCGTGGAAAATTTGCAGTAGATCCCGATTACTTTCCAAATTTAAACCATTTTCCGTTACCGTATTGTCCAGGTCCGTTTGTCCTAATGCCCAGAAGTATTGTCCCGGAAATGTTCGAGGCTGCAAAAACAACTCCCTTTCATTGGGTAGACGATTTTTATATATTTGGTGTTCTTCCAAATGAAATAGGGAATGTTTCGTTCTTTCCACTAGGAGATGTCCATAACAAAGAAGAGATTGCTCTAAAGTGTTACCTTGGAGATAAACCGTGTAATTATTTGGCGGCGTACGCATGGACTCCCGGCGTAATGTATAAATATTGGAATTCTACCTTAAATATGCACAAAGAATTAGTTGAAAAATATGCCATGAAAATTCATTAGTTCTGGAAAGTTCTGGAAGAAAAAGTGTCCGTCTGTACCTTTACATGTCAATTATTTCTACATAACGAACACGTAATATATCTGATTTGGTTATGTATATGTGTTCTGGTCATAAAACATTTAGGTATTTTATCTAGGAATTTTTGCATGTGCCCAACAAGACCATTCAGATAAAATATTTAACAGAAAGGAAAGCGTGGGACTAATATAAATCTAAAGATTTTTTTTTCTTCTTCGAATTTGACGAATATATTTTGATTCAAAGGAATAATGTATGAAGATACACAAACTTTATATCATTTTTAGAGATTAATAAATGTAATATCCAGGCATACATGCAGAGAGAGAGAGAGAGAGAGAGAGAGAGAGAGAGTTGAGATTTGGTTCATCTGTTCTCATCCTGCATGCCAAGTGATTGCTTGATTTCTATTTTCTTGTGGAGATAAAGTTTTCCACTTGTTTCAACATCAGGCAGCGTAATTAAAACCCGGATATCATCATTCAGTAGGTAGGTTTAAACATTCAAGCATAATCAAGTGGATACGATAAGAAATTCACACCGAATAGCATTCTCTCCATCTGGACAGCTAGTCATCGTTCCTCCTTCTAGTCTATACACAAATATGTGTCTGGGCATCGTCTACTTAAACGTAAACGCTGTTGAAATGGAACTCGACAAACTCGGATTTAGAACTTGTGTTGCACTTGTAGTGCACTAGATCGAACGTTTGTTACACTTGTGGCGAAATAGTTCTTAGATTTGTTACAACTGGACCAGTCTAGGTATTTGAGATTACCTACTAACAACCCAAGCTGACCCTGACATATCAGTTTAGTGGTATGTGCCATCGACTGAAAGGCAGGCAAATCGGCTTCGTTTCCCGAACGCGACAGTGCACCTTTGTGTCTCCTCCCGTTAAAAACAGCCATCGGTAGATGTGCACATGCGTCAGTTGCAGATAACACTGCAAACGTAAGCTGTCATGAAATGAAACGTGCACAACAATGTCATCTGTACCATTGACAGAATATACATGATTTAAACTGTTGTCATCTGTACCATTGACAGAGTCGACATGACAGGGGCTATTAAGAACAATTTGAAAGAGTTTATAATAAAGTCACATAAGGCATTATCTGAAGAAAACCATTGCTGGTGGAATGGATGGACTGACTGAATCCACCGAGGCTTTATGGGTATCACGGTACCTATTGATTTTCCATAGACCTCAATCCTAATGTTTTCTTTTGTAATAAATATACTTTCTATCCTACCTTAGCATGCATGTCACACACTGTCATAGAGAACAATGTTATATTGTCAATTTGACATGGACAAAACTAGGTGCTCCATTGCATTTAAGAGAGATAACTCTGCTAGAACTAGACGGGTAAGAGTTATTTAGTCACAACAGACATATTGTCAGCCATGTGTACCACACTTTAAACGAAGCATAAAAAATACAAAATATGATCTAGATATGAATTAACATAATCTCACATGTTGGCAAGAGGCTCCGCTTTTAAAAAAAAAAGTCGAACAGATAGTACAACTCTTATATAATGCACCAATCACAGCTAGTGTTGTTGTTTATTTCTGAATACAATGTTCACTACACCTTAAGCTCCGCCCACCTGGGCTTGTACAGTTGGTACCATTATACCTTATCACATGTAGTAACATTTGTTGCGGCTGGTAAGATTTCCCCCCTTCAAACAAAACTGATTCTAAAACACTCTCGTTACTGATGACACTCTTTGAAACAGATAACGGTGTTATGCGTGGAAGACCTGTCTGTAATCTGCATCAATTATTTATCACAGTGACAAAGCAAACACTAACAGTTCTAATTAATAGCAAACGAATGACACGTTAAACTGTAATGTAGTTTTGATGTAGTTATCATTATTTAATAAAATGTTTAATAGCAAACTTTCATTACAAATATCGGATGCACATGCCTTTAGTTTTTATTATGTTTCCGCGCCATTACACTACCTTGAGATTTTTGAAAACTCTTTCAAAGACTTTCTGGATTGTATCGTTGTGGTACATCAGGACATTCAAGCCTCATTGTTCATCAGGACATTCAACGCTATCGGAATTCATTCGGAGCAATCTGCACTTTTGGATTTGTGTTAGGACACTTAGGATTATCTGGTTCTTAGTTCACAATACTGTACGTGTCTCTAAAATTTTCACTTGGTAACTTAGAGATATACATTATTTCTAGACTTTACTACACTTGCTGGTTTCACTTCTTTGTGTGACGTAGTTTATGACATAGGGTCATGTGAGTTAATGATATGGACATTTTAACTGCTTATGTCAATAGTGATGAAATGTTACAGGCAGTACTTCGTAAGCAATTAGAGAGTAGGCGTTGCAGCAATGCTTTTAAAATTGTAACAACAGAACAAACAAATAGGTCACCAATGCAACCACCGTTAAGAGATAATACCACAAAATGAAATATGTTCTCCTTAAAATTAATTTGGATCTGGGAACATGATCATCTTTGCAATTCGTACTTGGCCTTCTTATATGTCATTCGAATTGGCAAATGCAACTCTGATATAAACTAAATAAATGGAATTACTTATTCGTATATACATGTGATCGGTTTTCATTCATTTTGTCAGAACTCTTCTTAGGATTTGACTTGAACAGGTGTCTGGCGGGCGAGCAACTTTACTTGGGCCTTTGCTTATATCAAAACATCCTTCATCACAATCTCTCAAAGTTTGCTGAATATTTCACGTGATTTACGTAGATTATAACAGGCGTTTACAAGCTTCTGTGGCTTTGTTAAAGTCTCACATCTTCTGGACTGTTTGATACTACCGTCTTTGAGAAACATATTGTCTGCAGTCTTGTATAATGCATTTACTTAAAACAAAAGATTATATTAGTGAAAATCGAAAAGAAATGATGTTCCTGAGCGACAAACGTGTCCAATCTAGTCATCAATTTATTTCGTAATGGGATTTTCACTCGTTTTGGTTTAATTATTAATACAAGCTGTGAATTTTGTTCCTCTGGCGAACTCGAACTTTTTCTTTAAATAAGATGTATAGTAACATCAGTGTATGTTGTAACCATATCAAACAGACGAAAGGATGTATAATAACATCAGTGTATGTTGTGACCATATCAAACAGACGAAAGGATGTATAATAACATCAGTGTATGTTGTGACCATATCAAACAGACGAAAGGATGTATAATAACATCAGTGTATGTTGTGACCATATCAAACAGACGAAAAGATGTATAATAACATCAGTGTATGTTGTGACCATATCAAACAGACGAAAGGATGTATAATAACATCAGTGTATGTTGTGACCATATCAAACAGACGAAAAGATGTATAATAAGATCAGTGTATGTTGTAACCATATCAAACAGACGAAAGGATGTATAATAACATCAGTGTATGTTGTGACCATATCAAACAGACGAAAGGATGTATAATAACATCAGTGTATGTTGTGACCATATCAAACAGACGAAAGGATGTATAATAACATCAGTGTATGTTGTGACCAAACAGACGAAAAGATGTATAATAACATCAGTGTATGTTGTGACCATATCAAACAGACGAAAGGATGTATAATAACATCAGTGTATGTTGTGACCATATCAAACAGACGAAAGGATCAGATTCATAGTTTTATTAAGATTCATCAGTTACTTATCAGAACTGTCATCTTAAGATAATTAATGTTGCTGTTTTCACAGTTATGGCGTCTTTCAACATATCTGTTAGCATAAACTATCCAAGAGAAATTTTTAATTTATTAATAAGAGGGACAAAATTGTAATATACGTATAGAGGAAATGTCTAAATAAATGATTTTAATTTATCAATGTAACAAACACAATAAATTCACCAGATAAATAAAATAAATATTCAATCATGCCGAGTAGCGCGACATGCAATACAAACTTCCATTGTATTTAACAGTATTGTCAAACAATAAATAATGACTTTCATACAACAGTGTTTCCTTGTTTTGAAACTGTAAGAAACATGTTAAGTATGACATTCGATTTGTAAATAAAACTAATTTCTTAAGACATTCCAAGAAGACTGTATGCTTATGTTCCTCTTGATTAACATAATACCTTGAAAGTAACGGAGATTAATACCTTTAATTTTTCTATCCCCAGTTATACGAATAAATGTACGTACATGTTGTTGTGAGTATACTATTTTACAAATTAAAAACTGGTAAATTTCCAGTGCCATTATTTAATTGATACATTTATTCTGTCCGTCTCTCTGTCTGTTAAATATTGGTTTCCTGAGTATAACCAGACAACGTGCATTATATCTTTCTAAAACTGGTACACGTATCGGACTATAGGCACGGTGAATGGTTTCATTTTTAAGACTGGATTTTTCAATGTCGATATTTTTTGGGCCTGATGGAAAAAGCGGCTGAATATTTGCTCGTTTGCATAATCTCAGGATTAACTCCAAAAGTATTTTATGAACATATCTTCTATGGATGCCAGGAGCCAATAGCTGCTCAAATAGATTTTATCATTCATTGATGTAGGGCAGACATATTTTAAAAAATGCTTTCTACCATTGCTTTAAACTACACGGAAACTTCCGTTAGCAATCATTGTGGCACCTGCTCCTTAAGGACGTTATTTATTGGTATCCTCATACATTTATGTTAATTTTAATCTGTTTACGAAGGGGTTCAAAAATATTATCAGTTGTGCTCTAGACAAAATTGTGACTGTTCCCCTCTTTTTATTTTGAAAAAGAATGATTTTGTATTATTGTACTTTGACATCTTTGCGTTGACAAAAGGGGTAACATATCAAGGTAAAAGGGCAACGTATGAATGTAAACGGGCAGCATATCAAGGTAAATGGGCAACGTATGAATGTAAACGGGCAGCATATCAAGGTAAAAGGGCAACATATCAAGGTAAAAAGCAACATATCTGGGAAAACGGTAACATATGACTAATTATTTTGTCCTATATGATAATTTAATTTTGACAATGACATTGACTATCTAAAAGTACTAAAAGCTCTGTAAAATAGCAATATGTCATCTGCGATTATATTCCTGTTTGTATTCAGAAGCAGCTCATGTTTTCTTTCATCTCTAATTATAACAGATTATTGAGCATGTTCTGTTAGCACAAAAATAGAATCAACTCAGATCGTCTTGCCAGATAATAATAATGATGATGATGATGATGATGATGATAATAATAATAATAATGATAATAATAATAATAAAAGCAGCCAATCAATAAAATACTTGTCATATTTTCGTTTATGAAGACTTCCTACCCATTCAGCGAAAATTAGATTTATTGGGGACAAATTGTTGTCGGCTGTTGCGTAATTCGTCAGCCTGCAAGTGCACACTGTCATGAAAATCGTTATAATACCATGAAACTATTATCAAGACCGATGCCAATGTTTATAAAAACTAATGCAAACCAAGCTATATTTTTTATTTTCTTCTACAAATATTGCTGCTAAAGATTTTTGATGTATTTGTGTTTTTACATAAATATATTCATGGGACTCGTAGGAATTTTCGTAAAATGCAAAATAATAAGTGACATTGAGATTATAAAATGTATCATGAGCACTGAATAAATTTAGAGTGCAAGAACATTTTAAATCGAGTGCGACAACATCAGGTGTTAAGAACAGTTGGAGTGGTTTTTATTTAAAGTACCAATGGAAGGTAATAACACCGCTTGTTAAGAACCCATTGACTCAGGTCATATTATAGGTACAGTAACCACGAATTTAGCCCCAGTCTATTTGTAGGCCATTTTCCCTTTTATTTTATGGGGGATGTTGTTGGTCTTTCTTATTGACTTTCATTTATGAATTCTTGATCCGGATTTAAAGGAGATTGTTTATTCTTTAGAATATGAGCATTGATGTGTGCGTGTTTGTGTATTGGTGGCTTTAATGCTGGCCCGAAGTAAAAAAATCTTGGCCCATGGCATGATCTTCAGTCTCTACAAACAACATAATGCCGGTTAACTTATGAAATGAGCTTCACTGAGAGATCATCTTCGAAGATACGTAAACTGTCATATGATTATTAAGAGTTTTACGTGCCGGAATGTTCAAGGCTGCACAGCAGGTCAAAGGTCAACTGTAGCACATGGTATCACGAGAAGTTTCTTACCGCGATATACTGCGGTATTTCTGAACGTACCAAGATACATACCTAGGCAATTATGTTGTGGACCAGCAGTTTAATGTTCTCGAGCATGAGCCTGATACTTTCTTTTTAAAAAGTCTAATTTCGTCTGTCAATAGCTGGAAAATATCTAGCTCTTATTTAAAGCAAATAACGCAGTATTATGTCCATGATATTATTTGAAAAATATAAGTTATCTTGCGATAGAAGAAACGAATATATCTCAGCAAAAAGGAAAATTACCCCACCAACTGAAACTGCAACGGTCAGTACCTTATAGACGATTTGCTATGATAAAATCATTAAGTGTTGATACTTAAGCATACAATGTACTAGCTACACTAATGCTATGATATGAAGGAAACTTTCAGTGGGATGCTAACATATTTATCGGACAGGGCCCATAAACATAAAACATGCTTACTTAACAAGCGAGAAAATATTTAGTAGACTTGGGAAATTACGTAAATGTTAATTAAAAACTGTTAATATCATTTAAGTCTAACAAGATTACTTGGGAATTTCCGTAGATTCCTTACTGCTGAAACTACCGAAATACTCACTATAAACTGCCACACTGTAGACATCGTATTTTTAACGTAGCTTTATTAATTTTTCAGTCATATCGCTACGAGATCTGCAGTGTGGCAGTTATAGTGATGTCTAACACTGGGGCATCATGTCGCAGACATGTAGCATGATATCACACCCAGTCACATTATCCTGACACCAAGCCGACCAGTTCTAACACTAACCTCCTAATGCTGAGCGCCTAGCCAGGTAGCTGTTAGTACCATTTTTGTAAGTCTTTAGTATGACTCAGCCGGGGTTCTAACCCACGACCTTCCGCGTCCGATGTGGACGTTCTAATTACTAGGCCACCGGAGCGGTCCATCTGTTACTTACCAAAACTGATAGTATGAATCGAGACTTACATTCTGCTTGAAAGGATTTGATTTGTTAACAGGAATTTTAAGTAGAACAATATTTAAAAAATGGGCCACGTTATCTTGTTGACTATTTCGTAGTAATTTTGTGTGCCTGAATTCTTTTGTCTTTGCTGTGATTTGTCCAATGTTGTCCATTATTTTTTTTACCTTTTCAAGTGTCTCATACACATTTAACATTTTCATTAAATTGATGTGATTTAATGATTAAAATAAAACAATTAATGAAAGGTCAAGGTTGGTTTTAATTACTATAGCACTGGCCCTTACATACCATCCGTATTACACATAGTATTGGCTCGCCACCTTCCCGGCCACACGTGTTTTGCACAGCGGAACGAAAACCTAGATCAATCGCTAAACCTGGGTTAATGAATTTGTTTGTAGAAAACGAAGATCAAGGACTGAAATAAAAAATAAAGTAATTCAGTCACATATGTACCAAAAGAGAGATACTCATAACCGGTTACTGTGGCACTATTTCGTCGTTCATTCTTAATCGAAGAGCTCAGCTTATTTTTTATACAGGTAAATAGTTTTGCCCGCCAAAGAAAATCAGTCATGTGTGTAATTGAACAACCATTTCCATAGTCATTTTGTACAGCCAGGTAAATATTCTCGTAGGTAATTCTAGTCAGCACGGTTCCTACAGTGTTGATCCTCTCGCCCGTTACGTATAGAAGGCCGTATTTATCGGTAGGGTAGCCATATTAATTTACTGCTGGTTGGGGCATGTGAAAGGAATTAACTCCACAAGGAAGTCCTGGGTTTTTGTGATTTCTCATCCATAACTGTAGAAGAGGTTCTGTTTGTCTTGGTGAGTTTTCTAAATATTCTTTGTGGGTACGCACTACGATCTTTATTTTGTTAATATTATTGATTTCTCTGCTTGTCCGACATACACATTCTAATGAATGGGCGTTTTAGGAATAAATGTCGTGACGGCATCGTGTTACATCCAGGTTTCCTCCAGAGATACCAGTCAACAATCAGTATAGAGGAAAGTGAACATGACGACGTAGTTGTAAAAGTATTAAAGGACAAGTCGACAGAATAATCAGCACCACATAATTACAATTTGAATTTGATATCATCATCATTATTATCATTGATATAACGATCATTATTATAATGATGTTGTTGACGCAAAATATCAGTAATGTCAGGGACCGACCATTTACTTTTCCGAGAGCTTTATGTTTTCGGGGAAATACGTGACCCTCAAATAGCTTGAAAAAATACACTTGCTCTGGTTTGTGAAATAAATAAATCTGCCATTATATGTTGGAATTTTTTGTTATCTTGAGATATATGAAAAACACAACATCCTCGGCAAGAACGGTATCCGCACGAGTCACTGAACACCAGCCCGTCCTTAATCAAATTTTAGTACACTTATTTAATGGACCCTAACATAACCAATAATGTGTGAGCCACCTGTGCAAATGAGTCAAATCCAAACAAGTCTTATAATTTTCCTATCTCCTAACACATCCAAAAATACTAGTACATAGTGTACATAATAATTGCCCATACAATCTTAATTTACTAAATGTCTAAGCGACATATAAAACGTTGAGTCACTATTACGTAAAAAAGTTTTAATTTTGAAGCAGGCGATCGAAAGGATCATATCAGTATTGTGGTTTTATCGAATGGGAGACCAAGCCAAAAAGGTTCCCTTAAATAAGAGGCAAATTGGTAGCCTTAAAATGGGCTGTTAGTTTTTCCCAGGCGGTAAGGTGCCACGGCTTTCCTCTTCCTCGCAAACTTTCACCGCCGGGATTCTGCGGCGTCAAATAGATTTGTCGACGGGTGTTTTGTGTATGCAGTGTTGAATCGCTTCAGTAGGATGCGTCTCCCGGTATGCCATAGATGTGATGTGGGTTTCTTGCCCTTTAGTGACCTTCAGGCTACGATAGCAGTTGATTTAACAAAATCATTAGCTAACTTGAGGTCGACAGGTGCCCCTTGAAGTCCCAGTGCATTCACCTTTTTGATGTCCGGGTCGCAGTAGTAATGTGCTGCTACTGTCCCTTCTGCTAACCTTTCACCGGTGGAAATATGAATGTTTTATCCGGCATGGTGATACTCGGTTGTTGTGGTGATTGCAGGACCAGTTTAATGTCTTCAAAAACCTGCTCTGGTATTACCTGATGCAATCTGGTAATGGGAATAGGCGTACTTGTTGTAGGTGGCGTCCTATTCCTTGGTGGTGGAGGTGGTGAGGTTGTACTCTTAGGAGATTTTGAGACAATGGTGGCAAATGTCTCTTTCTCCTTGGATTTTCGGGCTGGAACGTGGTCCGCCGAGTCCTAGGCAGTCTGAGTTATAGGCATGGCCCCTGAAGTTGATGTAAATGGCCCACCCGACTGATAGAGTTGGACTTGTTGAGGGAGCGTGATAGGTTGGCCGCTAACTGGCTGGGTCTGCGTGTTACATTCCCTCTGCTGCCGCACGTTTCCACCTCTACGTCTATCCCATTGTGTAAATACACCATGTACAATACAATGTGTTTACAGTTATTTATTATTTACTTTCAGAAAATGACGACGAGACGGACTAAAACCTATCAAAAGGTAATGTTCTTTACCACAGTCGCAACATTTATTTTAATTTTGTACTACATTTATGTGGTCACTGGATACCAAGCACAACCAAAAGTTTATTTTGACAATGGATTCTTAGTACGCTTATACTCAAAAGAAGCCACGATACTCAACAACGCAGTGAAACTCGTTAGCAATCACGGACGTATAATGGCAACATCTACCCAGTCGAGTGTCAATTACAGAAAACATGGAAATATAATGGCATTTACCAAGTCGAGTGTCAATTACAGAAAACATGGAAATGTAATGGTAACATCTACTCAGTCGAGTGTCAGTTACAGTTATCATGGATATAAAATGGCAACAGATTCCCAGTCGAGTGTCAATTACAGTAACCATGGAAATATAATGGTAACATCTACCGAGTCAAGTGTCAGTTATGGTAACCATGGACATATAATGGCAACATCTACCAAACTGAGGGTAAATTACAGTGGAAGTGACAACAATAATACGCATAATGGACGTGATGGTTTCATTATACCCGGAAAGTATGCATGGATACCATATCCCGTAAAACGGAACCCCTCCGGACCATTTATTCTAAAGACGAACAACGGATCAGTGATCAAATACACTAATTATACTTTTTATCCATTGACCATTAATTCTAGCTACATCATTAATAACCCAAATATATGCAAGGATGTGCAAAACCTCACATTCCTAATAATGGCACATACTGCTGTACCCCATTTCTACCAGCGTCAAGCACTTAGAGAAACTTGGGCGAATCCAAGATTGTTAAAAACTCATTCGTCCCGGATTTTATTTTTGGTGGGAAGAATCGAAAACGAAACAGTTCAAAAGAGTTTGGAGACAGAAAGTAAAAAATTTCAAGACATAGTTCAAGGCGATTTTATTGATGATTACCATAATCTAACTCATAAAGGTGTTCTTGGGTATAGATGGATAACGGAGTACTGTCAAAACGCCAAATTTATTCTCAAAATTGACGATGACGTTTTTGTTAATATTTTTCGCGTCATTCATACTCTCTTACCTAACTTTAAAGATGGACAAAGGAAAATTGCAGGTCGTCTTCACGAATATTTGTATATGTATCGCAGTGAAAAATTTGCGGTTGATCCCGATTACTTTCCAGGATTAAACTACTTTCCGCTACCGTATTGTCCAGGTCCGTTTGTCCTAATGCCCAGAAGCATTGTTCCGGAAATGTTCGAGGCTGCAAGAACTGTTCCATTCATTTGGATAGACGATTTTTATCTTTTTGGTCTTCTTCCCAATCAAATACGGAATGTTTCGTTTCTTGCACTGGGTGATGTCCATTACAAAGAAAAGACTGGCCTAAAATGTTACCTAGGAGACCAGCCGTGTAATTTTTTGGCGGCGTACGCATGGACTCCCGGTGTAATGTACACTTATTGGAATTCTACTTTAAATACGCATAAGGATTTAGTTGAAAAATATGCAGCCAAGATTCGTTAGTTCTGGAAGTTTCTTTGGATAAATAGAAAGTTAATAGCCTTCATTTCTGCTATTATATATTCATATCACTGGCGGAAAGAGTGTCCGCCGATATCGTTACATGCTATATTTCTTTGTACGCCAGACACATGTACTATGTATATGTTGATTTTGTGTGTATGTGTATGTGTGTGTGTGTGTGTCTTATTGCCATATTATATTTGTATATTTCCCTGTTTGAAAAATGGTCAGTTATTTATCTTTTCTGGTATATCTTGCATGGATATTTGGAGCGAACAAAACTATTCAACTAAATGATGTAATATTCATCTTCTATATCCTACGATTGTTGATTTTATTTTGTTTTCTTCATAACATGTCTCGCTTCATTCAATATCCGACAGCGTAATTTAGTAGGTAGATTTTAGCATTCATGGAAGAGCATGTTTATTGGATGCGAAATTGACATCGTGATATAGTATACTCGCTGCGAGGTTCATTCTTTCTGCGATACGTTAAAATGCCTGGCTTTTGTCTGCGTTAAGCTAACTCGGTTCAAATGAAACCAACAAAGCGTAATTTGGAACGAGATCGCTTGTTTGTTACACTTATCGCGGTCTAGCTGTACGAGGTCACTGCTAATAAGTCTATTTGATCTAGACTATTTTGTGTAGAGCTACGACCACGTGACTGCGAGACAGCCGACCTTAGTTTGTTTCCCAAACGCGGTGCTGTTATCTGTAATAAATGTGGACGATGCAAAGGTAAACTGCTGTTCAATCATGTGCATAGAAATCGTACGTGTTTAATCGACAGAGTCGACATGATGGAAGTTATTAACGACAATTTTGAAAGATGGAATTTATGAAGTTTTTTTATTTATCTGAAGAAAACCACTATTGGTGGAATGGACGGAGGTGCTGGGTCCGACAGGGAGTAGTCACATACAATACCAATTTTTGTGCCTGTTCATATTTCCCCCTTCCCCCAATACGAATCACAAAAGGGGCTAAACATTGATGATATTAGTGACGTTATTTGGAACCGATCAAGGCGACATGCGTGGAAATCACGTATGTAATCTACATCGGATATATGTCACATTGGCAAAGCAAACACTAAATGCAGTAAATAATTTTAACTGAAGGACACGTGTTTAGTACCCAAATCCGGACGTAATAGCGGCGATTCATTAGAAATATCGGATGCATGTACATTTTCTACGTACTACGTTTTTCTTTATTATTGTTAGTGTTTGCGCCCAGATGTGTTATATATATATATATATGCACACACGAGAAGATTAGTTCATTTCTACTCCGTGTGTCTGTCTGTCTGTCTGTATGTTTTTCTTTATTTGATACAATAATTGATACCTGTTCTCATTTTGTCATGTTAGTAGTTCACATTGGTGTTAATTAACATCCATTTCATCCAGAATTTCACTTTTGTGCACCTCGTAAAGGTTATGTTAATGATGTTCAAGTTATCTGTGAAGATGTATATTACTATGAAAACACCGTAATGATTCAAATATTAAAGAGAGAAAACCCGTCTCAAATATGCATGTCGTCTTTGCCAGATGTTAACATCACCGACGCACTTACCACTGCGCAAATGTAATCAGGTACTCCACTAAACACCCCGTGTTGATGCCCTAAGTTGCACGAGAAGGCGGCCTCTGTGTATGCGAAAGAGTGCAAAATTTATCATTGGCTTTGGTGGAGTGAATTAAGTCATTTCATAATCGGAAGACTGTTGTGCAGTATCTCAAATATAACACACCCAAGGACATTTATACAGTGTATGGTATGACACCCAAAAAAGTCCTGATAGGATATAATGAACGCCACGATAGTTTACGTCAACATCATTAATATATCCTGTATAACTGGAAAACCATTTTGTATGCTCAGCACGATATTTTGGACAACTACGATTAATGCTCAGCTAGCAGTGAACAAAGATGGACACATGAAACGATGCCGTATAATTAATCAAACAAAGACGTTCACGAATAAGTTTATTTTGCTACAGAATCACGTTCTATGTTGGCATACCGAAGCCTTGATATTGTGCTTTGGCATTGTGACGGCCATGTTGGTACATATACTAGGCGGACTCTGGCGAAAGTATGAGACGTGGTATTTTTGGGTGTTGCTTCTGTTACAAAGTAATTTATTTTAGGAATTTTTAGAAAGTATGATTTTTGGATATATATAATCAAATTTACACATTGTGATAATCTTTAGCTGCTTGAAATCTGCCACCTTGCTGATTCTGTGGTAATTTTTTCTTTTTTTTTCATCAGCACCTTTGAATCACTGGTTAAATATCACTGCATAAATAGAATAATTCCAAAATTGTTCCTCATGTACAATTTACAGAGAGATGCTGCCAGGGTTTAATCTTAAGAGAGACTTCACCTTTTGTCACAGAAAAAATGGGAGTGTAGAAAAGAAGGAGGGGAAGATGAAATAGTCATGGCTCAATATTTACCTAACACTTCAATATTCGACATTTTTTTTTATAGATCTCTACTGAAATCAACATCTTTGAAACATGTCACCTCTAGTTGTATAAGCATTAGTCTGTTAATTATTTCTGGGTATATTATGTTTCTTTTCTTTGTGGGAACTTTTGTCTGTGCTTCCAAATGAAAGGGCATGTGCCTAGCTAGATTTGTCAACTGGAAGACGTAAGGAAACTGATCTTTATGGCTGTTATTTAGACTTTTCCAGAGCTCATATATATTATCTTTTGGATATATCTGCTCCAAAATAGGATTTTTCATTAACACAAACT
Organism: Sinohyriopsis cumingii; assembly: GCA_028554795.2. NCBI lineage: Eukaryota > Metazoa > Mollusca > Bivalvia > Unionida > Unionidae > Sinohyriopsis > Sinohyriopsis cumingii. Next base: position 69,205,520 of record CM068833.1, on the reverse strand, counting down.
TACTTTTTGAATTAATTTTGTACTGACTACCATATCAGATTTCTTATCTGTTCCATGATGCTGTATCGGGTTTTTAGTCCATCAATGTCATAGTCCGCTTGTGCAGACAAAGGTATTCCAAATAAATATCTTTACTTTATTTCGAAATACCACTGAAAGTAAAACTGACCATGTCCTCTATCTTTGCCCATCCAACATGTACTTCTGACTCGTATTTAACACCATTTTTGGGATCAAAATCACTCACTGGTATCACCACTTAAATTTTCCCAGCTCCAATATACTTTATAACCTTAAAAACTTATTGTCATCGTCACTATCATCAGCCAGTATTTGGCGAACGAAAACGTAACCAACCACGGTGGCGAACCAGACATTTTCGGTTTTCTAGGTTGCCCGTATTTTATATGCGCATTGGTAAAACCGTCTTCATGGAGGGTTAAAACTACGCCATAACGCTTATTCCTTTGCACAATGCGCCAATAAAATTTAGCTTAACAACCATTTTTGTCATGCTTGAAGACCCCAGATGTGTAAATAGTTGCCTACCCGAAAAACATGTCGCGACAAGAAGGGTAAATACAAATGGTATAATTCGTCGAGCACATTTTCATACGCTGGACTTTCAACTAATTTGCGGGAGTTTTCGCGCATTACCTTTCTCCAAGTATGCGAATGTGTACATATATTGCAAGATTCACGCAATCGCACACCCTGACAGCATATCTTTTTAAGCACTTTATATATCAATGACTTTAAAGCAGAGTTTTTCTATTGGTTTGCTAGTACTTCCTGTCCGTCACGCACGGAATAAGCTGTACTGATTGCTAATTGGTAGTTATTATTTCAACATCGACCGGAACAATTAGTAACCACCAATAAGACTGAACGTTTTTTCACTCTGTGACACACAGGTAGTGTAGCTTTCAAATCGACGAAAGTAGACAAGGTCAAATTCAGTATAGAAACTTCGCGTAAAATTGGTTATTAAATGATGAGTAAAGTACTTCATTACATTTATTATGCACGTGGAACACGTTTGGAATGTATCCTTTATGCAGAACTTTCTGCTGGGTTAAGACAATTAGCATGGAATTGGGGTTGGGACAGATTACATTTCATGTCACTTTGTTTGACTTTGTAGACGGCAAGCGAGTATTCTCGATAGTCTTTTTTCGTTTTTACGAATACAAATGAGTACCTAGGACTGCAAATGATGTCTTAGATAAATTATACATTTAAATAATAAGAAGGCGAACTGATAATACTTATTTGCAAATGCTGAAGTCTAAACTAACTTATGTACGATAAGTATTGTTTTGTATCGATACCCCTTCTCTTGTATCGATATGTGTATTTGAAGTTGCGAAAACGACCTGTCACGTTGTTTTGCTAGTACTGGAAATAAAGTACGAAATGCATAGTTAATCACTATTGTACTTTATGATCCATTCATTTAATCCACAGATTATCTAACCCTATCCAGATCAACTACTAATCTTGCAATAAAGCACAGAATCTTACGATATTTTCGGCACCATTGCAAATGTTTTTATTGGACAATTTTCGAAATTATACAACAAAACCCCGATGAATTTTAATGACTCTTGGGATATATTTACACGGAAAAATTGTACCATCGAAGACCTAATATTGCACATGAAACAGAAATAATGGCACGGCTCAGAACCTACCCTAGATTAAATGTGTTTCCTGTTACATAAGGGACACGATATACTTGGTCATATCAATTTCAAGCCACATAAAACGTATTTAAATGGCCAAATGTCATATTCTTCTGTCAATAAGGATTTGTAGACATTGATATATATCTTATAGAGTTAGTTTTGTGATGTCCTTATCTCTCCGTATGAACCGCAAAGATGACAGCGTCAGGTTGATTTGCTTTTTGCCCGTTTGGCCAGATGAACCATTGTCGTCTTTTAACGTGAATTATTCCTAACTAAAGACAGGAGGAGGGAAGGGACACCTCTTTTAGTTAAACAGTATGGATATGTACTGCCGACTTTGCTCCGTTTTTGGACCCCAGCGGAACAGCTATAGTTATCTTTGCTTCAAGGGTATATGTACCGTAATTGTCTCATTAGCTCCAAGTTACAGTACATACATTGATCATCTCGGCTTTTCAACTCACATTTCATTCCTATATGTCGCAAATCAGAATCTGTCGACAAATTAAGTATGTCGCTTATGCTTTTATACGGATATGTTTACATTTAACACAAAACATAACTTGCATTGAGAGAGTTTAGTCCTGCATTCATTTTAGATGCATACAAGTTTATCCATTATGTATTCCTTTGAGACCCTGGGCAGGATGCACGTCTCTATCGATATTATTATACATGTTTCAGAAATTATGAAATCTTGACTTTCTTTGCTCACATTATGGTACAGGCCCCATTTGGTTTGTACAATTGTTTACAACTTTGGGGCTTCAGTGATCAACATTAATACCACAATTATAACATTCACTTTCATTGTTGTTATTCCAGGATATCACTGCATTCATTTACGCTATAAATATTTAGCGCCAGAATGTTTTCACATCCTTTCCAATATGTCAACGTATTCTATCATGCACACATTGTATGTTTCCATCACTTCCTCGTGTAAATTAGGTATCAAAGTTCCACAATTATTTGAATCTATTTTCCGTTCACGGTCAGGATAATATAACTCTCAGCCATCACGTGACTCTTGATCACAGTGAACATAAGCTGACCAAAACATCAATATTTGCGTCTTTTGAGAGACCCTTCTTTGTAAACCCACTTCTATTGAAATATTTGTCGTTGACGTATTCTGGCAAACATGATTGTTCACTCTAAGGGACGTACAGTATAGCTACATATTCTGCTGACTGGTTTGAGTCAAAATTGACGTTTTTCTTATTGCAGCTTTTCTAAATGTATGTTCTCAGGTTAATAATTTTCCTGTCAAATGAACTCCAAATGCAATTCGATGAAACACACCCACTATATGTATCTAATAGCAGGGTATGCGATATTCACGTATGAGAGAATACATAAAAAAGTTGTATTATTTTCAATTAATACAAATAAATTGAAGAGCTTCTTTCATGCAATAATGATTTGAATAACTCTATTTTTATTTTAGCATTAGCTCAGCTGGCTGAAGTGCATGCCGGTTAAAACGTTAGCATTTTCGTTTCTTGTGGAGAGATTGTTTGCTTACTTAAAAAACATCTTTTGTTAACGTTGAAGCCGACTTTTTAAGAAGTTTGGAATATTCTGATGAAGCTGGTGTCGAAATGGCAATGTTCACATTGTTAGGAACGGCGCTGTTGTCAGAGAAAAATCAGGTATATGGCAAAATCTTTTGGGACAGGTGCTCTTTTATAATGACGATTGTCATCGTAGATTTCAGCGTATTCTGATGCCATTATATAAAGCACATTTTAAAAATGAAACAATTACTCTGCTTGAGTCAATTAAAAACTCTGTATATTAAACAAAATGTGTTGCATTAATCATGTAAACGACAACATCTTCTTAGTTTGCAAATATTTTGAACATGAATACATTAAACATTGATATTAAACAATTTAATATTTTCAAGGCCACCCACAAAAACCTTATTCTGATACTTGTACCACGTTTCAGAAAGATGTATTGAACAAATTATATTTATTCTCCCGAGTATGTGACGGAAGGAAGGATAGGATGTGGGAACTAAATAGACGAAATGGAGATTTCACTTTTCAATTTGTTTTTGTAAAAGGGTATTTGTCAATTAAGTTTTGTATTAACTGGGATTAAAAAAGTGAAGATAAGAAAAATAACTCATTAGCTAGTATCTGCAATATATTTAGCGTGCACGAAATCGTTTGTTAATAGAAATGAAAATATGTAAGGAAACAACTTTCTACGAAGTACCAAAATATATTCACTTTTATCTATAAAATCATCTTTCACACTTTACATTTTTGTCACATGCTAGAAATACGAAACATTTTCATAAGACCATATGTTGTGTTCAGTAATACTTCTGAAAACAAATCTATCTAGTTACACTGCATATCCAAGCTACTAAACATGCGAACAACCGCTCCGGTGGCCTAGTGGTTAGAGCGTCCGCCTCAGATGCGGGAGGTCGTGGGTTCGATCCCCGGCCGAGTCATACCAAAGACTTACAAAAACGGTACTAACAGCTGCTTCGCTTGGCGCTCAGCATTAAGAGGTTAGTGTTAGGACTGGTCGGCCCGGTGTCAGGATAATGTGACTGGGTGGGACATCATTCTACATGTCTGCGGCATGATGCCCCAGTGCTAGACATCACTATAAACTGCCACACTGCAGACATCGTAGCGATATGACTGAAAAATTGTTAAAGCTACGTTAAAAATCCAAATCCAAATCACAAACATGCGAACACACTAATTTAATTTACCTGTGAAACTTAATATGCGCCTTCGATTGATCTTTTAAAGACAGCTGTGCCTGCACCTCAATTTGAATTTGCATTTGGTTTAGATCAGCTAATTAATGGCGAGGCTTTACTGGTTTCTTTTTTGTAATACCACTTTAAAATGACGCTACAACAACAAATAAAGTAGCGTAATGATAATAAGATGATAACTTTGTCATGAGACTATCGACTTTAACTAAACATTTGAAAAAGTAAAAATCAAAATGAAACAAACATAAAATGTAATCCTTCTCTTTATTGCGATATATACAGAAATATATACGAATACGCACTTTCACGAGTTAGTCACGTGGAAGAACTAATTAAAAGCTTGTGTTAATAAGTACAATACGACTAGTAAAGACATTTAAGATTACATTAATGATCGGAACCGACAAGTTTTCCTACTGTCTGCAACATAGGATTATATTTGCAATATATTAAAATGGATCAATATCCATTATAGATAATATTTTTTTGTTTACAAAAGCTGTAGAATGCAGAGAATCATCAACTATCAAATCGTACAACGCTCATCAGTTTATACAAGCCAGCGACAGACAAAGTCGATGAGAGGTGACAATTTAGTAAACTTGACTGATGCTTTGATATAAAAAGACCCAAATTGTTTTGAGATCAATCTCCCCGCAGTGACATGATCTAATTAAGTCTTTTTAATAAAACGGACCAAACGATATTAAGAATGAGTGATTCCATGTTTTATTGCAATTTAACGCGTTGGTCTCGAGCACCCTGGAGCATGCGTTGTAACGAGTATGATCTGAAACAAGTTTTATCTTGAGCGATCGTTCAGTCCTTTTGTGGGACATGATTGCAACGGGATGATGGACTTACTCCTACCAAAGTTTAACGGAGTACTCCTTGTGATTACACAAACATTTCGTCATAGAAGTTACATGGTTACAAGTATGAACCATATATATCAAATAAAATTTTATAAGAAAGAATAAATGAAAATGTTTTAATAAATCTTATTAATTTTCTGCTACAAGAAATAAGTAACGGTTTGAAAAGACATGCCATTTATTAATGAATTTCGAAAATAATGTTCATGTTTGTCATGACCAACGGTGCAAGTTGTTATCTTGTGTTGATTTGTCCTGTCCTGTCCTGTTTGTTCTGTCCCATCTTATTCGATCTGATATAATCTTATCTTATCAAATAAAATAAAATAAAATAAAATAAATATATATATGCACACACGTTTGGTTGACGTTAGTAAGCGTGATTGGCATTAGGACGCTTTACCGGGACCAAAATACATCTATGTGGCCATTGAATGATTCTCTAGAAAAGTCCATATTATATCAAGGTCGGTTGATGGAAGTGACTGTGTGTGTGTGTACTTGCTTGTGTGCATATGTATATGAATGCACGCCTACATAGACAGAGACACATGATGGGATAAGAATAGATGATAATATTATCGGTAGACTTTAAAAAACCCAATGTACAATCACAAAATGCATATCAGAAACAAGGTCAAAAAAACCTTTCTAACCATGTCATCCCAGCTTGACACTTTTTTTGCACTTTTCCGAAATGTTAACAATTGTGTCTAATCACAGATGGATTGACAATGGACGTGGTCAAAAGTAGAACTTTTGGACGCTGTAGTTGTAAACACATGATGAATTAGGCGACGGCGAAAAACGTCCTCTGTGTATTTAGTTTCATAAATCTACCCGAGTAGCATCCCTTTATCATCATCATCGTACTTATTATTATTATTATTATTATTGTTATGTTTTTACACATCCTTCACTGTTAAATTAAAAAGTGCCATATATATAAATAGTAAAGACTCTATGGTCATAAAAGGAAATGAGCGAAAACCACTTAGTTTTGTAAAACTCAGCAAATAATTTATTTTCATAGGACTTACATGATTTTGAAATAAATGCTAAAAATAACCATAAGTCCTATCACAAACGAGTGAATCCCATTGGTGTTTCAATTTTGAATGTGCTGATGTACCATTATCATGGAATAGTGTTGATGCTCTAGCAGTCATCATACACCACAATCAGAACTGTCTCTAAATGAATTCACAATAGTCCCAAAATAGTTTTTAGCCCGAAAGTATTAATGAGCACTTTGTAAATCCAACGTATACTTTAAATAAATAAATTCTTTCATACTGAAACTGAACACAACTTTAAGACTGATTCTGTTTCGACAGTTACGATAGAAATGAGTAATTGTAATATCAACAACCTTAATATAAAAATCTTAGACACAATAAGTGGACCAGGATGAGGATAAAACGTTCATTTTAATATAAGCAAGTTAATTATCCTGTGGCTTAGCTAATCTATGTTCATGCCGAAAATATACAGTCCGTATGATGTGAATACATCTTCCCAGAGTGCCGAAAAAGTCAGTATGACCCTTTGACCTTTTGCACACCACTCTGTCGCACGGTTATGCACAAAAGGTAGATGTACCTATATGGCATTCTCTTCACGGACGCCATGCTGTACAGACGTCTCAAGCCGTTGTGACCGAGAAATTAATGCATGTGAACAACTAATATACCGTAGTTAGCTGGTCTCTTTTTATCTGCTGTGTTTAATAATTCTCAGTGTTACTACTTTCGTTCGTTTCTAAATATCGTATTGTAGCTTTTTGTTTTCCCCCTTAGAACTTCGTTCTTTGTGGGAATTCAGAAGATACCTCTTGTTCTATCCGTGATGGTAGACACTTTTAATATTACCTGAATGGCACGGGTAATTCCCTATGTTTTAGGAACAATAACAGGCCCCGCTCAAATGTTGAGGACATTGTTTCTTACATTTTTATTTTCAACTCCGATAAAATAGTTATTTCTTTGTACAACACTCGCGTTGACATTCATGTTTGCATGTTACCTCAATATTCAGATAATCAGAACTAGAATATCTTGTTTCTTTCAATGAATAAGGAAATTCTTCTGCGATAATTTCCATCCTTTGTTTATTCATGTGTAAGTGTACCTATCAAAGACGGAAGAACATTCCCTCTTCTTCATACGATGCTTCTGACTTTTCTTCCAGATCTCACATGTCAGGACAAATATCTTCAGCGGCTGTTGAAGCTCTTTTAGTAGGAGGATCTCTAGGTTCGAGAAGTGGTTCAACTTCCCCCCTGTAGGGAGATGACGGGCAGTTCTCGCGTCTCTAACAGCGTTCACGCTTCAGGTTGAGGTTAGCTCCTTCCTGTTCAGGAGGTAGAGCACTTTGACCACGGGCTGCGCCCTCACGATAGGTACTCAGAGCATCGCTATAGCGTTTTGCGCCCTTACATCGGGGAGGTAGAGCCCTGTAATAGCGGGTTGCGTCCTCACTCTAAGGAGATTGACTACCGCGACAGCAGGTTGCGCACTCCCCTGAAGGAAGTTGAGCACCGTAACCGTTGGTTGTACCCTCCCTTTAGGGAGGCTGAGTACCACGTTAGCGATTTTCTTCTTCGCATCAGTTAAGTTGAACACCGCAATACTTAATGTACCCCTAGCAACATGTTGGTATCGGCCCTTCAATTCAGGAGACAGCACATCGCATCCAGGACGCACAGAGTGAAGATGAGGTCTTCTCCATATATGACTCATCGACCTTACGCTACCGGGATAGAGCCAGGATCGACCTTCCCCAGCCTGTGCAGAGGATTTACAATCCTTACACAGGATTGAGGGTAGGGATGGGGACCGTTTCGGTGTCCTCCCATCTAAATTATACCTATCAACCCGTATGTGATGTGGGCCTTCAACCTCGGGGACCTTTGCCGATTATGTCCCCATGGACTACTGGATCTTGCCATACATATCGAAGTGATGCTGCGGATCGCCTCCTACCATCACCTCACAAAGTGGTTTCTTTTCGGAAGGCTATCGAGGGTAGATATACGGTCTCGTATCCACTTCGCGACTCTGATCAACCCGGGACTGAAACATAGTACTCTTATGCCCCTTCCATCAAGGGACATAGTGATGCCCAGTCATTCTCCAACTCAGAGTGTCCTTGACTATGAGGATGACGATGCTCTCTCTATCCTCGTTCAATCCAAAGAGTTTAAGAGAGAGGCCCACACCCTCATCTTAGGTAGATGAGGAAGAAGAGGAAGTTTGGTCCTTTAATAAGGTGGTAAACGAGCTTTACCATTTGTATGCCCCCCCACCCCCGACTTGTGCCCCAAACCATTCGGCACACAGTTCAAAAAATCATTTCGAGTTTGGAAAAGATCTCCAGGGTACAACTTCAACCACACCTCTTTTCCAACATTCATCTACGATTTAGGAAATATCAGGGAGGGCTTCACAAGGCCAAAATATTGCTCGACAACGTAGAGGGTGGTCTGTTCCTCCCTCTACGTTGAGACCCTTTATCTCTTCTTCAAGCTGAGGGGTACTTCCCTAAAGTGGCCTGTTAAACCTCTTCATCTTCCTGATGCGTCAAAAGTGGATATTTCTTGGGGATCCTGGGGACGCCTTCCCATCAAAACAAATTGATGCCCTGGAATAGAAAACCCGGTTACTTGTAACTATAGCTGCCGCATGCCGACCTTTTTTCAGCTACGTCCTTTAGTATCCCTGAATTCAGCCGAATTACAACGTATGCTGGTGGCTGTGGCCAAAACATTCCGGCATGCACTATCTTTTGCCACAGTATTTTCGGGAAAATTTCTGCACACCCGTCGTGTTGCTGCATTGGACTCGTCGAAGGTCTTGCTTAACCACAGTACAGAACTCTTAAGGGCTGCTCCTCAAGAAGCCGATACCCTGTTTGGAGGTTTCATGCCTACCGTGGCTTCTTAGAACTTACTCAACAACATCGATCTTTTGCCTCCACTCCTGGTCCATCGCAATCGACCAGGAAACGAGGTCAGGGAAAACGTCGTCAGGGACTATCTGCCACTTTTTTAAAGCAGGCGTAACCCCAGTCCAATCCGAAAATTCTTGCTAGACCACCTCCTTCCTCATCAGGTCCAAGGCGCCGGGTCTGTGCAGGTCCAAGAGGAAGTTGTCTAACCCATATTTCTTTCTACCAGTTCAGGAAGGGCGGAGCAGCCCTAGGAAATTACCCCCTCTCCAGCCATGCATTCCTTTCCCAAACGTTCTAGCCTAGTCCTGTTATCAAAGGCTCGGTCAAACATCACGGACGATGACTGGGTCCTCTGCATTGGAAACGGGAACATCCACCACTATCAAGGACCGCCATTTTCTTTTCCCAGTCCAGTCTGGTGGAGTTAAAGAGATGCACACCCTTTTGCAGAAAAGGTCAGCAGAGAGGGTTTTAAATGATCAGTCTCCCGCCTTCTACTCCCGACTATTCCTGGTCACCAGGAAAAGCGTGAAATTTCGAGTCATTATCGATCTCTTACCACTCAGCCAGTACTGTCGAAGGAAACCTTCAAGATGGAAACAACCTCCTCAATCTCGAACTCTCTCCATCTGTCGGATTGGGCAGTCTCCAACGACCTTTAGGTTGCCTATTTACACGTCCTCATTTTACCTCCACACCGCAAATATCTTCATTTTTGCCTAGACCAGGAAGTTTGTCAATTTCGGGTTCTGCCTTTCGGGAGCTCTCCCGCGTTCGACACATTCCTGGCAGATGAACGTGTTTGCGGTCAGCCTCTCCATTACAGACCAAACCGTCTTCAAAGAATGGTCTCTTCACCAGTCACTAACATAGTCCGTGTTTTTTCTTTGGGGAAGATCTCTAGCGGACCTGTTTCCGACCAAGCTAAAAACTTCCCTTTTACGTGTCTCATGTACCTGATCAAAAAGCATGGTTAGTCGATGAATTCATCTTCTAATGGAATCGCTTATTCGCAGATGCCTTCCGGCCTTTCCGACTGCTACCACGTTTTCTGCAAAGAGACTGAACTTCTACTGCTCGAATCATTCTCACTGCCCCATTGTGGCTCCAACGACCATGGCTCAGCGATCTCTTAGATATCCTGATAGATCGATACAGGTCTCTACCACACTTAAGGGATCTCATGTCACAACATCGGTGATCCCTTCCTCACAACAGCCCATACATTTTCCACCGTCACGCCTGGCTCACCTCCGACAATCTCTCCGCCATAATAAAAGCTATCAAGCGGCCATCTCCAACACATCTAAATTCTCGCAGGTCACATACATCGGTTCATATCCACCTCTCGCCGACCTTATTAAATTTTTCGAGCTTATGATACATGTCTTTCGCTCCATTGTGCCCAGATGCAATCGTTTTTGTGTTCTTTGGTCGTTAACCAAAGCACTATATGAACCACTGAATGAAGCTTCCTTTTAAAACTCATACTCAAATTTGTGTTCCTTCTCACCCTTGCCTCAGCGATACGAAGAAGTGAAATTTATTACTTGTGCATTAACTCTGGCTATCTTAGGTTTAATGGGAACTGTGGATCCGTTTCCCTTCTCTGCCAACCTGGTTTTTCTTGCAAACATCAGTTACCTTCTGTAGCCCCCTTAGCCATAGAGATTCCTATTCTCAGTAAAATATGCGCAGGGGATGATCAAATCTCCTGATGTTATGTGGAGCAGCTTATTTTGAACATTCCATGGCAGGTTGCTGATATCTTTCATTCTGTAGGATTTTGCCTTTACGTTACTTGTTGTGTCAACGGCTGTTAATGACAGCTGATGTGGCTTGCTCCAGGATCCTATGTAGATGAAGTACATCTAATGTGTTTTGGAATGGGCTGTTCGTGTCTTGGCAGTGTTGTTTGAAGACTAAATGTTTGATGATGGTGTCTCCGTAAATGTTTATGTTGCTCCTGTTCCATCCGGGTTTGTTAGGCATACTTTCTTGGCCATTGCATGTTGTTTTTGTGGTTACCACTAATCAGTACTTTTGGCATTAGGTGGTCGGATGTGTTGCGTCGGTCGGTTGGCAATAAATTTACAGCACCAATGTTGTTGTTACTGTTACTTAGGATGCCGTCTCTTTGGATCAGTAATACTTCATGATAACAGTAAAAAGTAGATTTGGCAGGATAAATGGCTGTGATTGTTGGCTTCTAAAAACTGCTGAAGTAATTTGTCAAATTAGTTTTATAATTTACTGTGATTTGAGCTATTTTGATCACACGTGTCATGATTGTATGGGCGACGCTGTACATGTATATCAAATATGTCTTGGAGCTCTGCTATGGAATTCATGAGGTCTAATCAGGAAAAGGGGTTAACTCGGCAGGGCACGTAAACCGAGATGAGACAGAACCGACCCGATACCAACTATCATACGGAATCAATTGGTATGTAACATGCATTCGTACGTTGACGTCATCTTGGATAACTGGTCTGCTTGCTAATTTATTTTGTTTGCTTGATAAGGAATTTGCAGACAGCGTACTGTTGCTGTCCATGACCTCCAAGTGACCTACAACTCCATATAGTAGCCTCCCCTATTGTTTGTAAATGATACTATTATCACATTGTCTTATAATATTTGCTCACATTTGTCTTAAGTGTTTTGTCAAAGTATTTCAGTCCACGAATGCTGCTAAGAACTATCTGTAATTGGAATGTTTGTATGATAATCGCTTGTTCAAACGTCATGTGTTTTGCGATCTGAAACCTTTACTCTCAATGCGATGCTGGATTAAGTTGTCATAAATTGAGAGTTTATTATGCTATTCAAAAAGAGGAAACCATTCCACTGACTTAACAGATTAGTCTACAAGTTCAAGTTATTTGCTGTATATGAATATATCCAAAAATAATTCTTGTGCTTAAAAGCCTATTCTACAACAAAAGCTAACATACCAATTAAACTTGAAAATCGATACACAGTGTCCGTCTCCATTGGTCAGAGGTCTTGCTGAAGCAAGCTTGCTTAAAATAATCTCCTAATATTTTGTGTTAACTTTGTGAATTATGTTTATGTGATTCTGATAAAATTACTCTCCCCATAGTATGAATTAAATATCCAACGAGAGGTTTTTACAACTCTAGTTCTAATTATAATTGTCAATCCCAAATCCTCCAACAATTATAACAATACGTCTCTTTTAATCTCATTGAAGTTCATTGGTGCCCCCAGTAAAACTCGTCCACATACAATGCTACACGGAAACATCTAGACCTTAAATATGCAATGACTCGTTTCAGCACATTATAACATATTGCCTGCAACAATGCATGCAAAAATAAGATAGTCCTTTGAAAATATGTATAATCATACATATAATCTAATAGTTACATTTGTTCTGGTTTGTTGTGGATTTTATCAGTCAACTTTGCTGAAAGTTTATAACTTTATGGACAATCTGAATATATTGCGCTATTAATTAATATCATTTATTAAATAATGTATGTTATGCAATATTAGATGGTGGCAAGTTGTGTTCATGTGCCTCAAATCAGTAACTACTGTAATCATTCCTCTCTAGATTGATGTTCCGTTCATACATATGTTATAAAAGCAAACACAATTGACTTTCTGAACGTGTATCAATATGCCGTTTGAAAAGTAAATACAAATTTGATTTGTTCGAACTAGAATTTTCTGTTCTGAAGAAAATTATTAACTTATTAATTCACAAAATTGAATTCGTCATGAGTAGGAAACCAAAGTTTGTGAACACACATTTGTTTTATATCACTGACTATATAGCATCGTTAATGGATGCACAGTAAACTCTAGTACATACAGTTCAACACGAAATCCGCTAGGCTTTGACTATACAATGACCGGTTTGTTAAAGAAACATCATTGACAACGATGCTCAAAAGGTTAAACAATCCAATATAAATATATAAAGTCATTCATAAGATCTATTCAATACCGATGCCATGGGGGAAGTGGAATATGATGAAATCTACCTGTCCAAGGTGCGGTCGAACGATAATCCTATAATGAAATGAATTTATTTTATTACTAATGTCTTCATATTTAAACTCTGACTCTTAGCCAGTTCAATTATCTTATATAGTAAGAGATCCATTTTTCTTCGGTGCATATGTTACATAAAAATACGAAAATGGATTTACTGAACGCATTTCATTATGTCCTTTCAAAAATATATCACAAATTTCGTTTTTTGAGTTAGGAATTTTTTGAAGAAAATAGTCCTTTTCTAAAACAATTAAACACTTTGAATATTGTCACGATCATTGCTCTATTTTCTCAACCCTTCCAAATGTGTGAAGGTCAATTTGTTTGATACCACTGATTAATTTTAATCGTTACGCATTGCGCATGTTTTCAAAGCATCACTGCGGCTAACAACTAACCATCTTGATCCGTCTGCTGAATTCATGAAAAGGTATCTTAAATCTGGGTACCTTAAGCTACAATATCTCTGTCTCTTTTTCTGTAGAAGTTATAAGTGGGCCTGTATGTTGTCTGGTGTCTGCCCACAACTCTGCAGAACATTTACATTATTCAAAATTTGTCTCTCGGAAGTGATGTAAATTAATGAGCAATACGATTGTCAAATCTTGTTTTCACAGCCAATGCTAAACACTCATCCGGTGAACATTACAAATTTGTAATAAGAGTCAATACTACAGATTCGTTGTCATCGCGTTTCACACCTGATCCATAATGGTGTAATTTCAACTTAGCTGGTCGTATCACGTTTTCGACGGTTAACTTAATGTTTAATTCAGAATGTTTGATGGTGAACCTCAGTGGATCAGATCCAGCCGAGTACTACTTTCGTCATGGATGAATGTGTGTGTGTGTGTGTGTGATTTGGATTATTAACGTAGCTTTAACAATTTCTCAGTCATATCGCTACGATGTCCGCAGTGTGGCAGTTTTTAGTGATGTCTAGCACTGGTGCATCATGACACTGACATGTATCATGATATCCCACCCATTCATATTATCCGACTAGTCATAACACTAACTTCTTAATGCTGAGCGCCAAGCAACACAACTGTTTGTACCATTTTAGAAGTCTTTGGTGCGACTCGGCCGGGGTTCGTATCCACGACCTTTCGCATCCGAGACGGACGCGCTAACCACCAGGCCACCAGAGCGGTTTCGTCATGGATGAGTGTAACACACTCACATAACTGCAGACGATAATCTACATTCCTATTATCCAACTTTATACACTTCAGACGTTTAGCGATACATTTCAACAATGATGTGTGCATTTCGCACCAGATTGTTATCGTTCCACATAGCGAATAGTCTGTTCTGTTCCATTTGCTCCACTACATGCCATGGATCTCTTCATGGTGTTTTGGCACATGTACAAACAAAATTTATTATGCACTTCGTGTGCGCACCGCACCATAATATATAATTTGCTTTAAACTACAAGCATGCAATCCGACACGGGCTGATCCGACAGTAGGATTCAAAACCACAACCGTATATGCCGCATCTCTGGCCCCTTGTGACATGTGGAGAATGCATCTGGTGTATTTTCTGTCCGGACAACTGCATGAGGTTGAATAAAAAACAAAACAACGTTGAACCAGGCTATGATAATGAAATATGATTACATTTATTTGTTTCGACCAAGCCATTCAAATGTGTTTAGATTGGCTAAGGTTACATCAGAGGTCGCAGAAAACTTAATTCTCAGGTATTAATACGTCCTTTTTCATCGGCAATATTTGTTAATAAAGGATAAAATATTGCTCAGTTATATATTTATTGGGATTGGTTATTTATTTTAAACAACTCAATGTAATTATAAAAATTGAACTTCATAGTTTTCATTGTTGATGAGGCAATGAACTCAAAAATCAGTTACGCATTATGCATAAATGGCTTTTGGTTTGCTACGATCGCTCATGCAGCGTTGAACTCCTTCTGAAAGTTCAGTACGTTATTAATCTTGTAAAATATGATGTCCGATTCAGAAATGAATCTAAGTAAATATAATTATGGATATAACCTCAATCACTACAACAGCAGTAGTAGCAGTAGTGTATGTCTGTATGTAAATTGTTACTAATTGTTTTTAATGGATCCCTGCTGTTTACAGCTGTTGAAACCAACCTAATTAACAATTAGATATTAAAAAGATCAAAAGGTAATATACCGTAATGAATCTTTTCTCTTTGTCTTTCTTCTTGATTGTTTATTACTTTGTCTTCTTTTCTCTTTGTCTTTCTCCTTGATTGTTTATTACTTTGTCTTCTTTTCTCTTTGTCTTTCTCCTTGATTGTTTCTTACTTTGTCTTCTTTTCTCTTTGTCTTTCTCCTTGATTGTTTATTACTTTGTCTTCTTTTCTCTTTGTCTTTCTCTTTGATTGTTGTTTGCTTTGTCTTCTTTTATCTTTGTCTTTCTTCTTGATTGTTTATTACTTTGTCTTCTTTTCTCTTTGTCTTTCTCCTGGATTGTTTCTTACTTTGTCTTTTTTCTCTTTGTCTTTCTCCTTGATTGTTTCTTACTTTGTCTTCTTTACTCTTTGTCTTTCTCCTTGATTGTTTATTACTTTGTCTTCTTTTCTTTTTGTCTTTCTCCTTGATTGTTTATTACTTTGTCTTCTTTTCTCATTGTTCTTCTGCATGATTGTTTCTTACTTTGTCGTCTTTTCTCTTTGTCGTTCTCCTTGATTGTTTATTACTTTGTCTTCTTTTCTCTTTGTCTTTCTCCTTGATTGTTTATTACTTTGTCTGCTTTTCTCTTTGTCCTTCTCCATGATTGTTTCTTACTTTGTCTTCTTTTCTCTTTGTCTTTGTCCTTGATTGTTTCTAACTTTGTCTTCTTTTCTTTCTCATTTATTCTTTAATTTTCTGCCTATCTAAATTATGTATTCTTTGTTTGTTTGTTTCTTCTTCTTATTATTATTGTTATTAAACGTTTACATACCAAAGCCGTAGAACATGGTAGCTTCCTTGGCATGGTGTTATGCATATTTAATTTGTATTGTTTGTTTGACTTTTAGCAGTGGTTATATGGTATACATAGCTATATTTTGTAGCTGACTCTAATCCAAAATCAACATAATGGTCTGCTTGGCCAGTGATATTGATTTCGTAAACAACGTAATACAAAGCTAATATTTATCCGAGTTACACCAAAGACTTTTAGAAATGGTACTAACAACTGCCTCGCTAGACGCTCTGCATTAAGATGTTAGTGTTAGGACTGGTTGACCTGGTGTCAGGATAATGTGACTGGGTTATATGATTATAGATTGAATATTCGGGGCAGTTTTAATTGAGGGAAACACGATTCAAACTGAATGTAGGTTATTAATGTTTCATGTTAAAGTTCCTAAACTTGATAATTTTTACAGAGGAGACTGACATATGTCTTATCTCTTTCATTGTGTCATAGCTTTTTTATGTCAAAATTGTTTGCTTAAAAAATGTTACTCATTCCTATCTTAACATTCGAAGTGGAATCATTCTTATTGCTGTGTTAAGTGTTTAATACGTGTGGATTTATTTATTGAAATTATTCACTGGATTTGCTTATCAGTACTTCTTGGAGTAAACCATTAACTTGTTATTATAATGAATTTAGTCAAGGACAATTTGGATTATACTATCATGATGTATCTTAATTCTGTTAACACAATGCCACCTACCGGGTCATTAGCACATAAGCACATTCGAGACTACAAGTACATCAACATATTCGATATTGGAATTTATTTGGAACACCACTGGAATTAAATAGGAACATTATACATTTGTGAAAAAAATGTTTGGGCATATTTGGGATTTACTTCACAATACTATACATTCTTTTAAAATTTTCATTTTGGATGCTAGGGAAATCAAATATTTGTTTAATTTTACAAAACTGGACGGTTTTTCCTTTTGTCTATTACTTAGCTTAAGACCATAGAGTCGTAGCAATGGTATTCATGAGAAACCAAAAAGTATTGAAAGGGTGACAGAGCATAAAGACGGCGTGTGTTGCTATTACGTACAGTTGGATTATGTTTCGCAGAGGTAGAATATTATATATCGTGGATGAAAATATTTACAATGATCACTTAAAAAATTCTGACAATTAATCGATGCAATGTAAACTAGGTATGAAAAGAAAATAAAAGATCCAGAGTATCAGTGGATGGTAAATTCACACAGCACTGCACGTTTATATACGCTAGAGATCTTAAACTTTGCATTTCTTTTGTACTTTGTTTTCCACATAATGAAAGAAGCAAATGTTTTTGTTGTTATGGGGTTTAACGCAATGTTTCAGCACATGATAGGATATACATGGCGGCCAACATAAATGGTGGGGGAACAACCAGGGAAAACCCAGGAAAGAACCACCTACCCACGAGAAGCTACTGGCAAGTTTTCTCACATATCAACATTAGCCGAGCCCAAGACTCGAACCCACGCAGACAGCGGTGAGACGACAGTGGTCCGTAACGGTGAGCGCTTTAGACCACTCGGCCACTCGGGACCCCCAGAAGAAAATGTAACATTTAACATGGCTTTAACGTGCCCATGGAACACGAACTCCCCTTTGCAGTGATCAAAACGCAAATTTTAAATGTCATACCCATGATCGACCAGAAAGGGGGAAAATTATATGCTCCTCCCACATAAAAATTGGATATGAGGCCAGAAAATTATATATTATCAACCAAACTGGAATAGTTTGTGTTAAAGTGTAAAAATATATTTTCATGAATTTCAATAGCTAGGCATATATATATATATATATATATATATATATATATATATATATATATATATATATATATATATATATATATATATATATATATATATATATAACCAGTCTATTTAAATGTCGCTAGGTGATAAATATTGAATTAGCATTTAAATGAAAAATCATTGAAGAAATGAAGCTATCCCCAGGTGGAAATGATAAATTCAGGACCCCTCACTCAATTTAGTCTCACGATTAAATGGATTGTCATATTTTCGCACGTATGTTAGGGCTGGATCTAAGTTTTAGCTCAATCATATTATCTGGGTGAAAGAAGGAATATTACAAAAGTCAGTCTGCATGGTGCACACGGTAAGAGTGATTAATGACGATATCCAGAGCTAGGATGTCCATCTCTATAACGTTTAAAATGTATGATATTCATTATAATCTGGTTACACAGAATGATACACCAGAGCCAGCCAAGAAACATCCATATATATATATATATATATATATATATATATATATATATATATATATATATATATATATATATATATATATATATATATATATATATATATATATATATATATATATATACTTATATATACATATATATATATACATATATATATACATATATATATACATATATATATATATATATATATATATATATATATATATATATATATATATATATATATATATATATATATATATATATATATATATGATTATATGAGCGGCCAGACAATGGTGTTCTACTTTTGCAATGATAATATGTGATTCCATAAATTTCCAAATGAAATATAATTTTGTCCTAGATATTACGTTTATGTAGGTCAGGTACTTTTATTTTGAACCAACAAAATATGTACAGAGAATGTGGAAAGGTCCATAACCAAAATGCAAGGCCAGTGAAAATGTGGAAGCAATTACATGCATAAAATGGCTGGGCGAAACTGTTCACCATATTGTCCACGTGTAATTCAGGCAGTTGCTAATATAATAGACCAAGATGTCTGGTGGCATAATGCTGAACCAGATAAAATTGTATTGTAGTAGTGTCATCTTCTTCAACCAGAATTCTCGCGAGACTCCGTGAGATCGCCCGGCATCAGATTATGTCAAAGCTATGATGAATTATACCTTTAAACTCACAATAGAATCTGGGGTTTCATGATTGCAAAAAGCATCTAGCCTCACATAGAAAAAAGACTTAATAATTCGGAGTATGCAAAGTTTGATCGAAACGCCTTGTCTCAATAAAATAAATCAGTGATGTATTTTTTTTGACCTTGATATTGGGGAGAACTCACAGTCACTCGAGAATCTGACGCAAGGAGATTATCGAAGGAAGAAAAAAAACGGTGCAGTCACTGGTCTTCTGATTCATTGTTGACAAAAAAATCTGCATTAATCCCGTTTACCGTTGTTTGTTTGATTTATTCGAAGGCATATGGTATTTCTTTACCAGTGTCATTATATTTACATACAAGTGATACATATTTCCCATAATTTATTTTCTGATAATATGATATACACATCTGTATCACCTACTAGAATTTACCGATTTCGTATCACGAAGGTAAAACAACAAAACAAACAAACTGGGACTACTTTATGGCGTCAGATGAATATCCCAGTCACCACGAACTCGACCCTGGAGGCAATAAACGCTTGTTACAGTATTTAAACAAATGCATTGATTCTAAAAGTATACATTGTTTCAAAATGTTGTACCCCAAGAAATGTTCAATAATCTATCCGGTCTCGTTAAAAGAAAACATGCTACACTCTCCGTCAGTTGTCACTTGGAGACCAGAGATAGTCTACGAGTTCTACCTTGTCTGCATTTAAATCGCCAGTGGAATTCAACTAAATCCAGTGTACAGCTAGGCTATTTGAACATCACTGTTCACTATGTATCCGTTAATGTTCCAAAACTGACGGAAGGATGTGAAATATTTAAACCGAAATCGAGATTTTCTCAACGTGAAATAGCTCATAAGAGTCTGATAGTGTTGAGTATCCAGAACTAGGACCGGAAATAAGAACACATCATTTGAGGTGTCTCCTGATTTATTTTTCGTCACTTGCATGATAAAAAACAATTTCTGTATTTATTTAGGTATTACTTTACATTGCTTAAGGTACATAGCAAAAGCATTACAAATGCATAATCAGCATATTAAGCTGATCGGTAAAGCACGTAATATCAACCAATGAAAATAATTCTGATCTTCTACTGCATAGTTACGTATCCAGACAAAAGACATGTTGGTATCTAACAAAAAATAACCTGAACGCTCCCAACCCAACGTATTGAAATACACACACTGATATACGACCGTATTTGAGTTGAAAAGAAATAATATATCTATATATAAAGAGCTCACACGGGTGAGATGTAAGTTACAGTGAAAGTCTTACCCTTGAAGTATCAACCAATAAAAATTGATATAATTGGGAATCTTTGCAGAAGTTGGCCCAGGGACACATTGGGTAGCTTACGGAATCAATCCACGTGAAATAATTTATTTTGACTCATACGGGTTAGTTCCACCAATTGAATTTATCAATTACGTGAAACAATTAAAAACTCCAATTTGGTATTCGACGTTACCAACACAAACTTTAACCGATCCACCAATCTGCGGCAGTGAGGTAATTAATATTCTTGATGCAATATCAAAATCATCGTTGCCGTATCACAAAATCGTGCTTAAATACACATCCGATAAATTAAATCAGTCACAAATTAATAATGGTTGACATTTATGGAAGGTCCTTGATAAGAGAAAAAATATCTGATGCTGATTTATCAAAATACGCAACAAAAGATGATCTTAATAATTTATTATCAATATCAGGAATAGATCCTGATGAGATCGTTATTTTTCAAGATCAACACGGGAAATTAAAAACCAGCTACGTTAAATTAGCTGACGTGATTCAGCGGCACGAACATCTCGCGCATGTAACTGAATTTACTGGTTTGCGAGAAACTGTTAGATTAGCTCAAGAAGAAATTACAAAATGTCAGGGTGATTTTACTAGCTTGCAAGAAAATATTAAAAAAGCTGATGAAGAAATTAGAAAAACTCACGTAAATGACTTTACTGGCTTGCAAGGAACTGTTGCAGAAGCTGACAAAAAATTATAAAAGTTCAAAGTGATTTTACTAGCTTGCAAGAAAATATTAAAAAAGCTGATGAAGAAATTAGAAAAACTCACGTGAATGATTTTACTGGCTTACAAGAAACTGTTGCAGCTAACAAAAAAATTAAAAAAGCCAGCGAAGATATTACAAAATATCAAATTGATTTTATTGGTCATGTAACTGAATTTGCTGGCTTACAAACTCATTTTAAAATAGCTCAGAAAGAAATTATTAAAATTAACAAGAATAATGAAGAATCAGATAAAAATATCAAATATATCAGCGGCTATATTGAAATTATTAATGTATCTATCGTGAAGATTAATGAATCTATCGGGAGAATTAATCAGATAACAAATGAAGCAAAATCAAATATCGCAGCTACTGTTACGAAAATTGATGATGCTACCGCCGAGATAAATAAAAAAATATCAGAAATTAAAACAAAAATAATTGATGAAAAATTAAAGCCTTTGGTTGATGATATCTCAGAAACTAAAGGGAAATTTAATGAAATTGATGCCAACAAGGCAGCTATTAAGCAATTTAATGATGATATCTCAAAAACTAAAGGGAAATTTAATGAAATTGATACCAGCGTAAAATCAATCAATGCAGCTATTAAGCTAGCTAATGATGCTACCACCGAGATAAATAGAAAAATATTAGAAATTAAAACAAAAATAATTGATGAAAAATTAAAGCCTTTGATTGATGATATCTCAAAAGCAAAAGGGAAATTTAATGAAATTGATACTAACAAGGCAGCTATTAAGCTAGCTGATAGTGCTATCGCTGATGCAAATAAAGAAATTAATAAAGCTAATGCAATTATCACAAAATATCAAGGTGAATTTACTACCTTGCAAAAAGCTGTTGAAGAAGCTGATATAAAATGAAAAAATCATGTAACTGAATTTACTAGTCATATAAATGAATTTACTACCTTACGAGAAACTGTTAATAAAGCTAACACAATTATCACAAAAGCTCAAAGTGATTTTACTAGCTTGCAAGAAAATATTAATAAAGCTGATGAAGAAATTAGAAAAACTCACGTAAATGACTTTACTGGTTTACAAGGAACTGTTACAGAAGCTAACAAAAAAATTCCAAATTTTCAGGGTGATTTTACTAGTCATGTAAATGAATTTACTACCTTACGAGAAACTTAAAATAAAGCTGGTAAAGAAATTAATAAAGCTAACACAATTATCACAAAAGCTCAAAGTGATTTTAATATTCATGTAAATGAGTTTACTACCTTACGAGAAACTGTTAATAAAGCTAAAGGAGAGATTAATGAATCTGTCAAAAGGATTAATGAATCTATCGTGCGGATCAATCAGGTAACAACCGAAGCAAAAACAAACAAGGCAGCTATTGGGCGAGCTGATATTGCTATCGTTGACGCAAATAAAAAAAATATCAGAAATTAAGATTAAATTTAATGAAATTGATGCCAACAAGGCAGCTATTGGGCGAGCTGATATTGCTATCGTTGAAGCAAATAAAAAAATATCAGAAATTAAAATTAAATTTAATGAAATTGATGCCAACAAAGCAGCTATTAAGCTAGCTGATAGTGCTATCGCTGATGCAAATAAAGAAATTAATAAAGCTAATGCAATTATCACAAAATATCAAGGTGAATTTACTGGCTTGCAAGGAACTGTTGAAGAAGCTAACATAAAAATTACAAAAGTTCAAAGTGATTTTACTAGTCATGTAAATAAATTTACTGGTTTACAAGGAACTGTTGAAGAAGCTGACAAAAAAATTACAAAAGTTCAAAGTGATTTTACTAGTCATTTAAATGATTTTACTGGCCTACAAAAATATAATGATGAAAATATTAAAAAAGCTGATGAAATTTTTTTCAAGTTAATTGAATTTGATAAAGTCATAAATGAAAATATTATTAAAATTTATGGTGATTTAAAAATTACTAATGAATCTATCGGGAAAATTAATGTATCTATCGAGGGAATTAATCAATTAACAACCGAAGCTGATAAGAAAATTACAAAAGTTCAAAGTGATTTTACTGATCATGTAACTGATTTTACTGGTCATGTAACTGAATTTACTGCCTTACGAAGAAATGCTAGAAAATCTTTCGATGATATTTTAAAAATTAGTAATGTTCTTACAGGCATACACGAAACTACCAGAGCAAATAAAGAAATTATTGCAAAAATTAACGATAGAATTAACGAAGCAAATTTAGCAACCAGCGCAGCTATTAAACGATCTGATGATGCTATCGCTGAGATAAATACTAAAATATCAGAATTTAACACAAAAATTAATGAGGTTTGGTTAAAACCGCTTGTCGATTTAGCTCCGAAAATTATTGCCAAAAATGAACTTACCAAATTTCCGTCTGAAATAAAACAAAATCATATTGTAAATTTAACAATTACGATAGCGTCCGGGGGGGGGGGGACTTGGACGCCAGGAAATAACAGTTTTTCCTACACGCCGATGATTAGCGGTATTTATCAATTATATGTTTTCTCTGAAAAGATGCTCATCGTTAACACCAATCACGGTAATTTTTCTAGATCTTTTACTGATTGTATATTGTTCAGAGACGTCGAAGAAACGTTTACGCTAGAACCATCAGATCGAACTACAACAACGCCGATAAATTATTTTTGGTGCCTGACATTTATCGTTGAAACACCACCATCATTTAGTTGGATGGAAAATTAATAATGACCGCATCCGAGTATAGATATAACCAGGCGCGATCATGGCAAGATTCGCTAAAACTCACCATGGGCATGTGCTTAGCAAAGATAAAAAAATATCAGCGACGATTAGTCATCATTGACGTTGTAGTTTATTCAGTTAGTGCCGCTGTTGCTGGCGCTGGAATAATATTATCCGCGATAACGATGATGGCACCGATCGCTGTCACTGTCGCAGTTTGCGCAACAACAACCGTTGCTGGTGTTCTTAATATCATTGCAAAAAGAATATCACCATGCACGAGCGAAAAATTAACTTCATACATTAATAAACTTAACGCGGTAACAATCGCGTATACAAAATTATCTTCGTTGCTATCGGAAAGTCTCAACGATGGAGTTATATCTGACAACGAATTTACCGAGATGGTAAAAATTTACCATGTTGAAGTTACTGATAATAATAATGTCAGAGCTAGCACAGATCGTAACAAACACGAATCTACGTAGAACAACAATGATATCGGCAAGCTCAACCAGGCCAGAATTTAGCATTAATTTTCCTATTCCGATCTTTGTTGACGAAATAGCGTTATCACAATTACGTGTTTATCATAGCTGGCCCAATATCAGATCAGAATCATTTGATAGCCTATTATCGAACAGTTCGTTTGTTTTTGCTAATAAAAACCGCGCTGATGGTACTCCAGATTGGATCGTCATTGGATTACCAACAGGTAGTTATCAGATTGAGCAAATTAACGAGGAATTAGTGCATAAAATTGCGAATATAACCGGAGATACTGAACTTGGAATAAAAATATCTGCGCACGAACCAACATTAACTTCAGTTATCGAGGTAAAATAACCATATATCGTTGATATTTATCAATCCACGGTCAAAACCGTGCTAGGTTGGCCTGAAATTGCGCCAGTTTATCCTCCAGCGCCACCAGAACCTATAAAGGCTGATTTTCTAACTGATAAAAAAAAATTATCATGATCTGGGAGAAAAACACAAATATCTGATATCTTCCTTGACAAATGCAACAAATGTTCGTTTTAACTTTATAAAAAAAGACGATATAACTTTCGATCTCAGCTGGTCAAATTATTATAGTGGTTTTTCTTTAAGTCTTTTTAATGAATAGACAAGTGCATATAGTGATTTATATAAAACAGTGCTATTACAAAATCTACGACGTTATTTTCAGGAGTGTATAATTAACGTATCATACGCATGTAAAGAAAAAATTATTAGGCAAGTTGAAATGTCAAATCAAATTACGCACAATATAAAATATATGCACGATAAAATGATCCAGATGATAACTGATGATAAAACTGACAACAAAAAAAGATTTATGGCCGCGTATGATCTAACCACGGAGACGTTAAACACTTTTGAATTTCCCAGTAATAACGCGCCTCGATGAGTTATTTTCTCAATTACATGCCGCATGGAGAAAGAAATTACCACCAGCATCTTTACTTAGTCATAACAATAATCCAGATGGAGGAGGGCGGCATATTTCACCAAATATTGTAAATATAACTAACGTTATCGCGGTAAATCTTCACGGGGATATCGTTGACGGCAGTTATAGCGCAGATGCATCAATATCAAGTCAGGTTCAACAAGGATCCGTTCTTTATTCATTTTCACCAACAACGCCACCGGGATCTTTAATCGCACAAGAGCCAATTAATCCTGTTTATCTGCGGTGCCATAATCAGTTATTGCCAAGAATAAATTTTAAATTAACTAATCAGCGCGGAGATTTACTTGATATTCGCGGAGAAACGTTAAATATTAATTTGTTGGTGAAATTTTAAGTTTAAGGATCTTAAGATCCTCACTACCGCAGAAAAAATGACAAAAAAGTAAGATAAAAATCAATAAAAGTTAATGTTTTTTTTTTAATTTCCAGTTTTCTAAAATCTTGAGATTTTTAAATTTTAAATTAATTTACAAAGTTTCACTTACTAATTTTTTTAGTTGCCTCGCTCGAGTATTAATAATTTTTCTTGATTCGTATTCGTCCGATAATTCAGATCTGATTTTCTCAATAATGTTAGATAAATCAACAAAATCCTTAATTTGTTCCTCGCTGAGAGATGCTAGTGACTGATACATCGCTGTTTGAAGTTTCTTGATAAATTTATATTCAGATGGCAATACGTATCTGCAATCTAACTTATTCTGTGCTAGCGTGTTAAAGTCACTAACAATCTTATCAGAATCTAACTCTGGTGATAAAATTATATTTGTATTTTCTAATTTTTCGATAGCGTCAATGACGCAATTAATATTATTCTCGTTCATGTTATTGTAAATATTATATCTTAAAAAAAATATTATTGTAAAATTGCTGTTGAATTTTGTTAATCTAAAATTAATGGGATGTAGGAAAACTCAATCCATACTTCAAATTTATAAGAATATGCCGAATTGATAGTTTTTTCTGCAGCAAATCGCACTGATGCGCGATGAATACCAAAATATTTACTTGCAGAATACATTGATTGAAATATTATCTTCTCGTTAGTTTATAATTTTATTGATTTAACAGCCTTAGCGTGTTTTGGACCTCTACCAGTATTACCTCGTGATGAATTTTCACTTTGAGTAATCGCTTGAAGATTAGATAATTTATTGTTAAGTTTATCCCCGTCAATATGGTCGATTACAAGGCCATCCTGGATTAATCCGTTATAACATTCGTACACGAATCTGTGATTATAATAACGTGTTTTTTCAGCATTAACGGTAAATCTGAGATAACCAGTATTACTAATATTACCGACTTGATATTTTGTTCTGATGTGTCTGACAACACCATCTCGTGATGCTTCGTAGTTATTGATAGTTGGATGTCTCACAAATGTAGATTCCATATATAATTTGTTATTTGCCTAAATCATTGTTTGTTTGAAACCTATTAAGATAGTCCTCCTCACATTTATTTATTCGATCATCAACGTTAATTTTTTTGTCATAATGCCGCTTTAACTCTCGATAGCGTTTGCCTCCACAATTTAAGCACAAGCGAGTTTTCCCCGTAATCCGACATTACATTTCATGCACCGCTGCGGTCCGTAATTGTTTTTACGAACACACTGCATATGCTCGCCTCAATATTCACGTTTACATGATTTACTGCAACAATTTAACGGGCCAACAATGTTCCATTTGCATTTATTCATTTATAATTTAGATATTTGTCTAAAATATAATATGAAATTATTTGACATTGATGAGATTGACTACGTTATTCCTGAAACCGATCAAGCTAAGAAGAAATTTTACGATGATGGAGCAATTCACACTTGGTCGACCTGGAAAACTAACTTAATTGATAATACAATGACCAAAACACGAGCTAATGCGATAATTAATTATATTCGAAATAATCACAGCGAAGAACAATATATATTTGGTATAAAATTTATTGCACAAATGAGCGATGACGTGTGGATTCGCGATAAAAGAGATCCTATAGTTAAGAAGAGAAAAAATGTGATTTTATCCGCGCAAAGTCGACCTGGATTATTAACAGGCATAGACAAACCGTACTATGCCAGATCTTACCCAGTTAGCGCTGTTGTTTATGGAATTTACCGGTTAAATGACAAACCAGATGTTAAAAAATTAACTTTAATGAAAGTTTCTTCGGTAATTAATTGTGTAGCTGAGCGAGTAATGGAGCACTTGAAAAACTCGAAACGCGGATCAGGCTTAACCGAATTAAGATTAACAAAAATAAACAATTGGGCCGAATCGGTTGTTAATGGCGCATCAATAACTGACGTGGCTGCGTTATCGTGTAAATTAAAATTTCCCATGGTAGTGAAAACTATCACAGGTGAGATTTTATACGAATCAGCGTATAAATCACGAGGTGCTCCTATAGAAATTATCGATCATAATTCCCATGCCTGGTCAAGCGCGGTAACGATATTTCCTCGAGATCGTGTTGTTAAATTTTATTCTGCAGAATTATCTGCTCTAGATAACTCGTTAAATATGTTTAAATTTATTAACGATATAAGCAAATCCGAACCTGTTTCAGTTTGGTTATTTAGCAGCGAAGATAAATATGATCAGTTTGTGCGAACCAATGGCTATTTTTATCGAATAAAATCTCTGCATGACTCAATGACAAAATTAGTTGATAAATACTCGACAAATTCTGAAATATTAGCTAATTGTTTTACTGTTTCGTCTGTTGCTGCTCACGCCACTAGAGAGAAAAACTCATGGAGGCCAACGCGAAATGAATTTCTCAAGGATATCCAGATGAGTTGCGTCGAATACGGTCATGGCGGATTATGGAACACCAAATACGATTATACAAATATGATATCTGTTGATATGGCCGCGTGTTATCCCGGAAGTTTCTTAGGAATAGGAGAGTGCGGTAAATATTTTGCTAAATTTGGTCATCCAACCAGCGAAATGACTCGCGTTGCTATTAACGGACAATTACCAGATTTTCCCTTAACGGGATTTGCTCGTGTTGTATCTTTTAAATTTGCTGAAAATCTGCTACATTTGGTTTGGAAAACATTTCTCGTGTCAACGTTGGGTTCACATAGCGCTGCTGCAATATATGTTAGATTTAGCAATGTTAACTTCGCTGACAGTTAGTGAGGCAATTATTTCGTATAAAAAGCAAGCAACAGTTTGGCTACCAACACGCGACGAAAACGCAAAAGATTTAGGTAGAAAAATTATAGGTAAATTTACCCAAGGCGGCGCTTATGATCATAAACGACATCACTCTAGATTAATTATGGATGACGCTGAGTTAGATTTTATAATTGCCGATCCAACGTCAAAAGGTACATTTTGTAATCGCGAAAATATCTACGTTAATGATACGAAGATTGGTACCGTAGTTAACTACGTTGAAGGAGAATCACCGCAGTATACGCATTTAAGATCTTCAATGTTGGCATATGTGAGCATAAATTTACTTTCAATGATAAATAAATTTCCTAAATACGCGGTTAGGGTAGCAACAGATTCGTTTTATATTGACAGTAAACACGCATCATTGTTAGAAAATTTAACTGGAGATGGTAGTTGGGGCACTTGGAGAATTAAAAATGAAAATATCTTAAACTACACGTCATCTGCTGATGTTGCTGATGCTGATGAATATCATCAAAATATAATGCCAGATATATCTGTAGCGCCATCTGTTTATGATCCTATTTCTCGACATAAATTTGTATATATAAACGGATCAGGTGGTAGCGGAAAAACAACACGAGCTATCGAATTATTGAAAAACTCTGATTTAATCGTATTAACGCCGACACACAGATTAGCAAAGGAAATGAAACAGCGCGGCGTTGCTTCTTGCACCTATCACAGCTTTTTCAAATATAGCGGAGGCGCATGGAGTTGTTCGAGAATGGGAGAAAAATATATAAACAAAAATATAATTATCGATGAAGTTTGCACAATAAATTTAACAACATTAAAATTATTCCTTAAGTTTTTATCGACGAAAAACACTGCCGTAATAATGTGTGGCGATCACGGCCAACCAAATCCTATTGATGGAGAATCACCACATAATTGGTTGAAGAGTTTTGTTGATTATTACGATGAGGTTGATACTGATTTTAGATCTTTAGATGGATCACTAACTGAGTTTAAGAAATTAATTCGATTACAGCCAGATAAAATTCAGTGTGACGTAATGAGAAAAATAATTGATGAAACGTCAATGAAAGATTTTCTAAATTTATGGCAGCCTAATCATTTAGTTGTTGCTAGTAGAAAAATAATCCGTGATGATCTTCAACAGAAGCTTTTACAACATCATCGAGAGAAATTTCCAACGCTACCTGTACCTTTATGTTATCGACCAATTGATACACGACGACAAAATATTGATGTAATTTTACCAGGAGGAGAAATAAAAAATCTGGTTTTAAATGATATTGTTCCTGTTGATATTAATCTCGTTAATGACGCGTTAAGTGTTGAAAAATCTCCGTGGAAATTAGGTTATGCCATGACGATACATTCATCACAAGGACTAACTATCGATAATATTGTTTGGATAATTGATGACCGAATTATGTGGTCAAATTTAGTTTATTTAGCTGTATCTAGAGTCAGAAAATTATCTCAATTACGACGAATTGTTCTTGATGAATCAATAATTAATGACGAAACATGCGAAAATATAATTAAGAAAAAATATTTAGTTATAATCGATACGACAAGAAAAATAACTACCAATCTGACCTTGATGTGGATTTCATAATGACGCTTCGACGAGAACAAAATAATCACTGCGCGATTTGTAATTTCGTAATGGCGTGGCAGTATCAGAAGAATGATCCTCGACAATTTACCGTTAATAGGAAAAATAACAATATCAGTCATTTACAAAGCAACGTTACTTTGGCGTGTCTGGAGTGTAATAGACGTGTTATCTAAGTGATTTTGGCGGCAATTGAGTATCAGGTGGAATTACCTGTAATTCTTCACGAGTAAAACCGCGTTGAGGCGCCAACGAATCAAGAATATAAATCGCAGGTCTCCCTGATGATCTTGTTACGGCAGATATTTTATGTGATGTTACGCTCCAATTCGGGTCGGTTGCTCTTTTTCGGCCACCTTCAGCTTCGCCTTGCTTATATAAATATCTAACGATAATACTACCTAACACAGGTTGTTTTGAAAAATCACGCCTAATTATCGGTATATTTGATTTTGTAATCGCCACAGCTGGCTTCACCTTTATTGTTCGTGTTTTTTCATTATTAATCGCATTAATAACCTCAGGTAACCTTGATACCCATTCCTGGGATCGCTCATCTGAGATAAATTCTTTCGCGTATTGATATCCATATAATCGCTCAGCTAATGTTTTGTTAAATCTTTCGACAATTGCTTGATTTTTGTGAAGTCCAGCACCACCTCGCCGTATATTTGTGTTATTTTTTTCATTAGCGATAAAACAGCACCAAAAAATTTTCTACCTGGATCAACTTGAAGTAAATTTGGCCAGGTTAGTGGTCCTTGTTGATAAATTCTGCTAAATGCGTTTGCTACCTCGTTGGCTGTTTTAGTTGCTAACGGTTCAGCTTCTTTGTATCTGCTAGCGATATCTACAATAGTTAAAACGTATTTGTAAGTTTTACCATTAACAGTATCGTGAGGCAAAAACATTATATCGGCCCGATGAACTTCGTTAGGTACACTAACGTCAAAATGCGCGTGTTCAATTTTCTTAGGCGGAGGAAGATAAATTTGCTAAACTCCCTGTTTAGATAACCAAGATGCAGCTATGTGATTTTTTACTTTAGCAGCCTTGGCTAGTTTGGCAATTGCTGCTTTTCCTCGCCAAAATCCACGAGGAGAATAATATATTAACTCCATATTAATTACCTTCGCCAAATATTAATTTACCTTTCATTGCTGTTTTAATTAACCATGAAGCTAATTTTTCTTTGAAAGATTTATCAGGGATAGAATTTAATGCGTGAATTAATTTTACATCAGCAATGTGTCTTTGCGCTAAATCTCCGCTACGATAAGCTAAATCATGAGCATAACACGCGCCATCAATAGCATTTACCGGAATTTCACCCTTTTTCGGATTGTTATTGTTATCGAGTCTAAGATCAAGCCTCGTACCAGGACCGCAATAATTATAACCAGGCAAATGTTTTTCTCCAGGATATTTTGCCCAAGGTAATCCAGGCAATAATGTTAATCCTGCGGCAATGTCACCTCCGTGTCTTTTTTTTTCGAAATGAATCTAAACTTCTTTGTTCCACATATTTCACACTTACCTGTCATCGCTGATCTGCCGTTACGTGTTGTTATCTCATTTAGATCTAATGTTGGAGTATGCAAGCGACATTTAACACAATATAAATCCATGAAATATTAATATATCATGAATGTAATTGATTTTTCGGCTACAAAAAAACGCAAGCAAGTGAAGCATCACGCGGCGTTACCAAACTCAATCAGGATGATAATAATCGGGCCATCAGGTTCCGGTAAAACCCAATTGTTATTAAATCTTGATAATGAGATGGCTAAAATGGGACAAATTATATTTAGTTGCCCCGTCTGTTGACGATCAGCGCTGTTACCAAGTTCTTAAGGATTTTAGTGATAATACGTCTGATATTGATGATAATATCATTGAATTTATCACAGATATTGATGAAGCGCCATCTGTTGATGAACTTGATGGAGAAATTAATAATTTAGTCGTGTATGATGACGTTATGTTGGATAAGCAAGCAAATCCAGCCAGGATATTTTCCCGTGGGCGACACAAAAACACAAATGTTATTTATGTAACACAGAGATACATGCAAATACCAAAGGTAATTAGAGATAATTGTAATATTTTGGCAGTATTTAACGGAGTTGACACGCACACGGTAAGGAATATTCACCAAACCTGGTGCAACGGCGATATGGATATTACAAAATTTAAAAATCTGTTTAGTCGCGCTCAATCAACACCTCGCGGATTTATAACGATAAATCTGCATGATCCACGATCACGATATCGAGTCGGGCTTGACCAAATATTTTAACAATTGTATAGCAGCAGAGAGGCCGAGACCATAACACCGGGCTTAATTAAGGAAACAAAATTTGCCTGCACGGGTATATTTTTGTAACACGCTATGTCACGCATCAAAGTTTTCATCATAAATAACGTCCCGTAGCAGCCTTTATTTTTGAAATTGGGGCCTTCCTTGTGAATGTTTCTCGTAGGAGCCTTTATTTTGGCGATCTGCCCTGGTCTGTCCAGCCTCTCTGCTGCTTATTGTATACTCAGCTTTGTATCCATATTTGAGCAATTATTTTAGTTTCCGATCCATTCATTTGTTCCTGGAGTGGGAGAGTGGGCTGTCACTTTAATCAGAAAACAAGCAGGCTGTAAAATTGCTTCCGAAAACACTCTGATTGTGATTTATTGCCGATTTCCCTATGTTTGTCCTTTTAGAATTTTAACGTAGTTGTAACAATTTGAGTCATATCATACTATGTCTGCAGCGTGGCAGTTTATAGTAATTTCTGGCAATGGGGCTTCATGCTGAAGATATGCGGCATCATATCCCACACAATCACATTATCCTGACACCAGGCTGACCATTCCTAACACTATCCCTTTAATACTGAGCACCAAGCAAGACGGCGGCTAGCAATCGAATCCGCAGACTCCCGTATCAGAGGCGTACGATCTAACCATTTAGCCATCGGAGCGGTTGGTAACTTCATAGTGTAATAAATAACAGATAAGAAAAACCGAAAAGAAATGATAAATCCCAGTCCCCCGTCCCAAAGAAAAATGGAGTGGTAGGCTACTTATGAATTTTCTGTACCTTCAAGCTCTAAAAGTACTTACCTGGCATTTACAGAATCGGTTCTAGGACAAAATGGTAGCAGACAAAATGGTACGGACAAAATGGTATGGACAAAATGGTATGTTGACATAATGGTATTGGACAAATTGGTATCGATAATATGGTGCAGACAAAATGGTACGGACAAAATGGTACTAGGATTAAATGGTATAGACAAAATGGTACGACTGCAATATTTTTAATACGAAATGTAACCCCCCCAGACAAACTGATTTTAGATCAAGTTTTTCATAGGCTTCATGGTAAATACTTAATTTTAATGCCAGAAAGCCAGTTTGATGAAGGTCATCATAAAGTTAATTTTAGTTGTCTGATTTAAAAATGAGTCCAACATTAACTCTATCTCAGATGATATGAATAACCATTGTCCATTAGTTTATGTATGGGTTGAATGCACAGGGTTATACATTGCTTTTAGGTAATGGAAGACTGATTTTGTTGATTCAAAATTGTGGCGAATTTTGTCAGTCATTAAAATTGCATTGAATTACTATTTGGTATCGCTGCATTTTGTAGATTCGGCACAAGTTAGTTTTTGCAGTTTCACTTGATTTAAAAATAAAATACAATTAACATTTCCGACGTTACTAGAATGTAATAAAATTCATTTGTTACGGTTTCTTTTTCAGTTAGTTTATGGATGCGTAAATATTTTAATATAATAATAAAATTTAAATTTTATTATGATTTTATGTAATTATTATTTTCATTAGCACGCGAAATTTTAATATATGTACCATATGTCCCATACCATTTTGTATACAACATTTTATCCATACCATTTTTTCTATATCTTGTGTTACTTGCAAATATATTTGTTAGATTGAATAATAAATAAAATAAGTTTAAAGGGAAGGAAAACATAAAGAAATGTTTGACAGCTGAAATAGTTGACCAACAATTTAATGGTATATAGTCATTTCGCAGGCTTCCCGGTGAAAAGATAAAGCCTGCACACATAATGGTCATTAAAGAAAGGCGCAAATGTGGCACACAATTTCCGACTGTATGAATATTTTGACTTTCTAAACCAAAAATATAAGGATTGGTTTAGTACACAATTTGCACATATTTTAGAAGCATTTTTTTATGCCACTTTCATCTTTCGTAGTCTGAACATCTAACTATTATGCTGTTTGGTTGGTTTTGACAAAATGTGAGTTTCTGTACCATATACAATTCCTTACAGAAATAGAACAAGTGGAAGATTCAAATGCCGCTGTCATATTTATACATACGCATTAGTTACATGAAGGCTACACAACTCCCCAAGTGGTTGTTATTAACACTCAGCAGTTGAACAATAGAAATAGTCCTATTGCGAGTTCTTGAACATTATATTACAGCCAGCCGACCATCAGTCATTTGGAAGGACTCTTGCTTCAGGGCAGTTCAAAGAGTTATTGCATAAAGCTACACATATTTTTTTATGTCATTCTTTCAGACGAAAATATAGTTAATAAGAAACATAAGAAAAGCCCAAAAGGCCAAACACATTGTGTGGGACGCTTCAGAGTAGGTTGTCAAAGCACTTCCAGATGAAGCATGCTGAAGTGCTACAGGCAGCTGATGTTTTCAGACGCCCACAGTTTGAAAGAGCCCGGATATTTTAATCTATGTAAAGGTGAAGGGGTCTAAAAATATAATATTAAGCTCTTAAAGAATGATGCCATGGAGGCTGATCATGTGCTGGAAAAGAAGCATGGTGCATCAATAATTCTGATGTGTGGTTACTGTAAACGCTTCTAGCGTCAAGATCACTATTATAAATATAAGGACAAATACTTTTCGAATTAAAGCCCCTGTAATAATGTGGAAGTTTGAGTTTTGCAGAAAATTAAGAATTCAAGAGTGAAGTATTGGTTAGGTACATCGTTGATGAAGTTGGAATTTTATGTAGACAGGACAACACCATCAAAACAAATAGAAGAATACTGTATGAAAAACTGATGAGAAAGGTAGAAGTAAGAAGGTCCACAATGATAGACAAGGGATATTAGGTAGTTGGTTCCTAGCATTCGGAAATTCCAAAGGAGAGAATTCTAATTTCTATGAAATATTTCAACGGTCAGATTTTGAGCATTTACAGAATGCAGTAGATGCCATAACAGCTACTGATGATCAACGCACTGAAGTAAAAGCATGATGAAGACAAAGCTTGGGACATCTGTTAAAGAGGGGAGCAATACTTTTAAAAGGAATTAATGATAAAGATGATAAAGCGACAGAAATTGACACATTTTTGAATGTGTTAAACTTGCAGTGGAATATCCTACTTTGTGATGGAGAGTTCATTGTACAATAAAAAGAGACAGGTAATTATACATAAACCTGCAGAGATAATTTGGATATAGATGCGGAAAAAATCCACAAAAATGCTCTTAAAAGAATTGATGAGTTGGTTCATGACCTTTACTTAATCTATGGACCAACTTAATATGTTAAACTCTTGGAAACTAACGTTTTTAACAGACGTAACACCTTTCTCGTGACATAAAATTTTGATTTACGAAAAAACGAAGAATGTAATTTAATACTTAAATGGGCATAATCATGGATCTAAAGACTCCGTTAATTTTGATATTTATTTAAACTTTTCCATGTACCCAATATAGCGGCTTCTATGGTTTTGGTGGTATGTTTATGTGTGTGCTTTGGGGATGGATGGGGTTTAGTGTTGCCTGGTATTGGCAGATTGTATTGGTTTAATTTTCTTCAGCATGTTTAACCAACAAGTAATCCCTTTATCGATGATTGAATTTACATTTGAAAGTAGTCACCAGATACCCACCCTTCTCCCAAATACTACTACTCATGATTATTTGTTTTCAGATGTAATGTTTACACCTGTTAGATGTTGTTTAAATGGATCGAGTTTACGGGGTCAAAATAAAACCGAACGTGTAAAATCAGACTGGTATTATTTTTTGCACCAAAAGCATGTGCATCTAATCAATTTGGTTATATTCAGTTTAGATATAAAATGACAACAGACCAAGAAACGTTATTTATCTAATGCAGATGTTAAGCAATGCAATGAGGTTCTTTTCCACTATGTCACTAAGTTGGGAGAAAATATAGCATTTTGTTCATTCCTGTGTTCATCTGTTTGTTCTTCAATCATTCATTTGTTCATTACCCTTAATATTTTATTCCCACTTCAATTATTCTAACGAATCGGCCCCAAACCTGTGTTGCCATGTATTCTGCTGTTGGGTCTGATCTCGTCTGTTTGTAAATATTTTCAAAAATGATCGTGTTTTAGTGTCATTTGTATTGTCAGTTTTGGGGTGACCAGCTGGTCTAAAGCGCTCGCCTATACCGATCACTACCTTCTCACTCCTGTCCGCATGAGTCTCGCGTTCGGCCAATGTGGACATTTGATAAAGCTGTCATTAGCTTGCCATTGATTGGTGGCTCTTACTTTTACTTTTCCCATGTTTTTCTTCCATCAGTTACGCAGGCCGTCATTTATAGCCTATCATGCGTTGAAAAATTGCACAATCCCGAAACAAAAAAAGACACTGAATAAGTATAACAGTGACATAGGTGATACTGGCAGTCGATAAGATGACAAAGAATTGCGCAAGGTCTGATTGGTTGCTTTTACCTTTCTTAGAGTTGTTATATCATCCTTTGACATGTTACTTAGTAATTTCCTTCATATGACATGTTACACAGCAATTACCTTCATAGGACATGTTACACAGCAATTTCCTTCATAGGACATGTTACACAGCAATTACCTTCATAGGACATGTTACACAGCAATTACCTTCATAGGACATACTGTACAGTAATTACCTTCCAATTACATGTTGCATAGCAATTACCTTCCTATCACATGCTACTTAGTAATTATCTTCCTATGACATAATACGTAGGAATTACCTTTATTCCAGAGAAAAGAAGAGTTCATGCAAATCAAATGTCTCAAAATACGATTTTTTGAGGATATGCTCGTTCACCACATTAATAAAATAGAGTAATATTTTCTTACGTTGAAATTATGTTGGTGTTGTGCATAACTTATATTTGTGCGTAAAACAGGTGACATATGTTTTATTATGTAACTCGCTCATGATGCTGTATGAGTTTTTCAACCGTAGCTCATTGTATCTATCTTTCAAACCGTCTGTGTAAAGGACGTGTGACCTCTGTGTAAAGGACGCGTGACCTCTGACCATCTTAGGATGCTAAATTAAAAATGCATAATAATGTAGGTTATTCATCTATTCGTTGCGACAGGAATTGCAAAAGTTATCATTCTCGATTCGTTTATCCTTTACAGAATTTTGGTTCACCTGTTGTTAAAGCTGAAATTTTAATTCTGACGATTTATTGGAGTAAACAATACTAGTTTTGGTGTCGGTTATTTCACCTGATTCTAATTGTTTAAAAAAAAGAACAGTTTGTTTACATTTGCATGTTTTGACGTACATGTATTGAAAACAAGTGCAAACAATGAATTAATTTAACAAAAACGTATTTAACATTATCTGCACTGAAAACCTTGACAATAAAATATCCGGGATATTATATCTCATGGGATGAATTGTTGTAATGAAAAAACGTGGCGCTGCTTATAGTATTGTATCAAACATTCGCGTAAATCAATAAATATTAGCGTCATGCAAGGTATTCGGTGTACAAAATTCTCAAGTTCTTAACAATGTAGTGTTAATGCATTGTATTTATCGTATCAACCACCTAATGATAAAGCGGATTAAATATAGTTTGAGCCAACTTCATGTTTTTTTTGTTACGTGAGCGCGTGAATGTATTTCACGCCATTTTATCTCATAAGTGAAAGATTTTAAGTTGAAAATTAAGTAGCAGGTAAAGTAATATTGAAAGACAGACAACTCATACACCATATTTGTATCGTAATGCATGGGGAAGGGGTACAGGCCTGATATAATCTTAATCGTTGTTGTCGTATTCGTTTAGAACAACTTAGAAGCACTATAGTCTGCATTGATACCCGTTTATTTATACCCCCTCACCCATCGATTTTAAGGACGAAAACGATCAATTTAATATAAAAAAATTCATAGAGCTTTGTCATAATAATTGATTTATCATTTCTAATCTGTGACCAGGGTGGCCATGACAGTTTCTTTTGACCCATGGTACTAATTCTGATATTTGGAAATTGATGTTAAGGTGTAGGGTCTGAGTCAACTGCCTATTGAAAAGTTGGACTTGGGAGTTCGCCGCCACAATTTGGTGTCGGCATAGGGTAGCTGCGCAAAAGATGGGGAACAATCTCGCAAATTACCCACGGTTGTATACAGGCGTCATTTATCCTCTGGGAGTGTTTTACCTTTCCTGCCACAACACACCTGCCATTGATAGTGACTTGTCCAAAGTCCACAACCCAGACACAAACAAAATAATTATATGCTTCCAAAGATTTGTAAGCTCTAAGTTCTTGTAAAGTGTAGGCACTCTGCGTATTAACCAAATAGTTCACAATGTCGGGATATGTAATCTCCGATCATGATGTTAAATCTTTATTCCATTAGCTTTTTTCTCTGTCGTACGGGTCCTTGTCCAGTAAATTAATTTTCTCCATACATCTGGCCATAGAAACATTATCCAACGTATCGCGATACATTTTTTTTTTATCAACCCGAGAGGTATTTGCCATCTCTGTATCCATTGATAGTAATAACGTCGAGCTGTCGACTGTTAACTACAGAGCTTCCGCCATACAATATGGCGACTGTTGCCTGGAATGATGGGAAATTCGGCTCAACGGAAAACCATGTCAGAATAGCTTAAGATGTCAAACTACATTGGAGAATCAAGTTAACCAAATTTGTCAGAAATTGTCTTGGAAATTACTTACATAGTTTAATAAACCAGGTCGAAAATTTATGTCTTGCTTCAGTTAAGCGCAACAAGTAAGATTTTTTACATTCCCCCATCTTTAAAAATAGAGATAGTTACGAAAATAGAAATAGTTACCAAACATGCTAAAAAAATCTCTTTCCTTTTGTAATGGCTTGGGACCTTCTAACTTAAAAAGTTGAGCAGCATTACGATTTTGTTTTGTTCCTTGTTAAGAAAGATGACTGCTCCTGATAAAGTCATTTCAAGCTTAAACTTTTACTACTAAACTTTATATTTCTTTACTCCATCTTATAGGAGTTTTCCACCAATCGGGTTTTCCATTCTTCGTATGTCTCTACAGATGTTAGTGAACAAAACCAGTTTCCAAAGTATTGCTTATGCTTTTTGCTTCTCTCCTTTCTCTCTCAGATCTGCACGAGGAAGAGATGGGTGTGCCCCAGGGCAGTATTTTATCTGTGACACTTTTCAATATCAAAATTAATAACATCACCAAGTGTTTGACTCCTGGTGTGGATTGCTCACTATATGTTGATGATTTTCTCATATGTTATCGGTCAAAGCACATGCATACAATTGAAAGACAACTACAGCAAAATATCAACAAAATTCAAAATTGGGCTAGTACGAACGGTTTCAAATTCTCGAAATCAAAAACGGTATGTATGCATTTCTGTCAATTACGACGACACCACGATGAACCTAAACTCACGCTGGACGGAACACCTATTCCAGTTGTTGAGGAAACAAAATTTTTGGGTATTATCTTTGACAGAAAACTGACCTTTATTCCACACCTAAAAATCTTGAAAGCCAAATGCATAAAAGCACTTGACCTACTTAAAGTAGTAGCGCACACTGACTGGGGTGCTGATAGAAAAGTCATCCTGAATTTATATAGAACGTTTATTCGCTCCAAACTAGACTATGGTTGCGTTGTGTATGGTTCTGCCAGAAAATCATATCTTAAAATGCTTGATCCAATTCATCATCAGGGAATAAGACTGGCTCTGGGAGCATTTAAAACATCCCCGTGTGAAAGCTTTCTAGCTGAGGCGAATGAACCACCGTTATCGCATCGTAGAGAAATGCTTTCAGCACAGTATGCTCTCAAATTAAAATCAAACCCTCTGAATCCTGCTTTTAAGGCTGTTTTTCAACCCAAATACAAAACTATATACGAAAATAAACCAAACGCCATACCTTCCTTTGGCATTAGAATATCATCCAGCCTTGACACTACAAATATAGATCTTTCAAAAATTCAGAAAACATCCATCTCCGAAACACCACCCTGGCTAATTAAACAACCAAAAGTACGTTTTACGCTACACGATGGAAAAAAATCCGAAACAAACCCTTCTATCTTCCACAACTCTTACCATGAACTCCTCACCGAATTTAAAAACTACACGAGAATTTACACTGATGGATCAAAGGATGAGGAAAAGGCTGCTGCAGCCTTTGTATGTGGTAATCACACAACGCAAGTTCGCTTACCAAATGGAGCATCAATTTTTACAGCCGAAATCAGAGCAATAGACCTTGCTCTGCAACATATAGAAAAGAACCGTATTTTAAACTGTATCATCTTCTCCGACTCGCTATCAGTACTCCAGTCACTACACAATAGAAAACTGGAGAACCCATTATTGAAAAACATACTCGTAAAAAATACCGAGCTGAGTGTCTTCCACAATATAATATACTGTTGGTTACCTAGTCACATTGGTATTAAAGGTAACGAAAAAGCAGATCGCGCTGCTAAAATGGCCCTTTCTCAAGAACCATCTGATTTTAAAATACCATATACTGATTTTAAACCTTGTATCAGAAAGTTCTTACGTCAGAAGTGGCAGGCATCATGGAATGATGCTGTAAATAACAAACTTCACGCAATCAAACCAACTCTAGGAGAATGGACTCCTTCCTACAGAACCATTCGTAGGGAGGAGGTAGTCGTTGCAAGAATCCGAATTGGTCATACTTGTATCACCCACACCCACATACTAAAAGGTGAAGACCCACCAGAGTGCGTTTCTTGCAATGAACCATTCACTGTCAAGCACTTTATGATAGAGTGCTTTGACCTACAACCTACGCGCGATCGTTATTACATTGTGCATGACATGAAAGAACTTTTTGATAATGTAAACATCACTCGTATTATAGAGTTCTTGAAAGCCGTAAATATTTACTCTAAACTCTGACTTTTATGCTATCACCTTGTGCAGTTTTTTGCAATATATATACCGTCCCATTTTAATACCTATTCATCTTTTTTACATCTCCCGTTGATCGGGAAGCTTTATTTTGCACCGTTACCATCTTACCGTTTTTAATTTCAACCATTTGTTCTTTTATATCGCTGGTCGATATAGGACCTTTTATAAGCTTTAAAAGATTATACAAATAACACTTTGTTTGGCGCTAAATAGCCTAAAAGTGCTGATGCGCCGTTAAAAAACAAACAAACAAACAAACAAAACTACTGGACTTTATATTTCTTTACTCCATCTTATAGGAGTTTTCCACCAATCGGGTTTTCCATTCTTCGTATGTCTCTACAGATGTTAGTGAACAAAACCAGTTTCCAAAGTATTGCTTATGCTTTTTGCTTCTCTCTTTTCCACACTTTCTGCACATCATATCAGGCTTTCTGACATATTTCCTACATGCCAGCTGCCTCTCTTGCTAATTTTTGTTTGCTATACCACTTTGTACTTGGTGGTAGGGCAGGCCATTGAATTTGTGGCTGAGAACACTGCCAGTTCAGCAGAGGTAGGTGCATACAGTGCTGATAAGCAATACATACTGGTTGTGATCTAGGTTTTGACCGATAAGAAGTATTCATTGGCAAGAGAAAAACAAATGGTACTTTAACTGATGGAGCTGGCAGCGATACTAGCTCTTGAACTGGTAATTGCAGAGACTCTGTACAAAGTGTCGGAGTTGGTAGTGATAAACCTTGCGGTGAAAGTAATACAATACATACATTCTTGTATAGGTTGCTCTGAATTAGTTGCATCTTCATGCGCATTCAAAGTACGTTTATTGCCAATTATAATACCAAGGAAACTTTAGGGTCTTCTATACCACTTTCTCGAATCCTTCATGTTCAATCGTCTCACTTATTTCCATTGGCTCTGCGTCAGGTCCATCAGGGTCAACAGTAAAATCCTGCAGTCCTTGACCAGTTTGGCTGAACAAATACTCCACTCCAATCAGATCACCTATAATAAAACATGTTAGACCATGTTGTATTAATATTTGTGAGAAGCATACTTCTGGCATCATGTACAGAAGGCAGTCTTCAAATAATGAAATGGAAATACTTTGTAAAAACTGCAATGTGTACCTGTGTACTTTAGATGTTCTTTCTATGAAGGATTAAACTGTTTTTCCAAATCGGTGCTTCCAAGTTTGTTGACAGCAACACGAACCAGACCGCTGTATGACTGGTTCATGAGTGCTTTCACTGACAGCTGCAGATGCTGTCCTCATTCCATCGCGCCAACCCCTCTAACAAATACGCTTGGAAATGCATATCGCTTGCACTTGTGACTGAAATCTGAAACAGTACGAAAAATTCAGCCGTTGGTAGTAATAAGATTAAAGAATGTCATCATTCATTCCAAGTTATGGAGAGGTCCATGTTTTGTGGGAATGTTTATGAAACACTGCTTGCAGAAAAAGATTAAATTTATACAAATCTCGCAACCTTCATGTCAATGACATCGGATGTCATATAGTCACGTGACCTAAACAATAATCCATTCCTTTCAAAATATTTATTTTGAAAACCACGACCGGAAATCTGTAAATGTTGACGGGACTTGTAATAAAACCAGATTCACTAAGCAGAACAAATGTCAATGCGGTAGTCCTGTGATACCAACATAAACATCGCTGATACGTGCTCGGTACTTGCTGAAACTGGTTTTCTCCACTCTGCTAAGATACGACTTTTCATATCGTTCTCAGATTATATGTGGAGAATTAAGTGTGCATTATATTTATTTACAAACATTTAAGTGAATATGTACAACTGTGGAAATGTGTGAATTGTTGATATCACGTGACTATATGACCTCTGATGTCATTGATATGTAGGCTGCTAGATTGTATAGTCATGTGACTCTGAATGCAAATGGCGAGATCCAGGTCAAATTCAGCAACCACGTACTTTCGTCTCGTCTGTCTGCATATTAAAGACATGAATGCTATGCTCACGATTTTTGAGAAAATAAATCGTGTTCCTATCGATTTGATGCAGATATATGTTGTTGATAGATCGTTCAAGTTTTCTAGGCTGGCTAGTAAGTGGCTGTCATATGACAACACCAAATGGTGTCGGGAAATTGAAACTTTTCGATAGGGAGTTGATTCTGACCCTACACCCCAACATCAGAGTACAAATATTAAAAATGGGGTGGCCAGGGTCAGATGAAAGTCGGACCATGACACAGTGTTTGCACGTTTCATGCCAAACGGAATTTCCATTTCCTCGCGGTATCTGTTTCGGAGCCCTTAAGAAGAAATTGCAGATCAATTCGTAAACAAAAGGTTTAAAAGTTCATTTGCACTTGAAATCGTCATTATAACTGTACTGATATGCAAAACAAAACTATTCATGGCTGAAAACATTTGTTTCGTGACGGTTTTTGCGAGTACCACGTTTTACTATCCAGATCTGTTTAGGAGCGGTTGACAACTGCGCCACTCGCACCCATCGTAGAGATCAGAAATATGGGATCACAGGAAATTATTGGCCGATAAATTAAATCCTCCCGCGTGATAATGATTTCGGTTAAGGGGCAGATATCACATCCATTAAAACATGCAAAAGTGCACTTTGTTCGGCAC
The DNA here is from genome assembly GCA_028554795.2 of Sinohyriopsis cumingii. Lineage (NCBI taxonomy): Eukaryota > Metazoa > Mollusca > Bivalvia > Unionida > Unionidae > Sinohyriopsis > Sinohyriopsis cumingii. The sequence goes on along the minus strand of CM068833.1, from coordinate 69,161,489 downwards.
AAATCGGTATACATTTTATATACTTGCCATTATATCCAGCGGCCGTGGAGCTTCAACCTGCTAAAGTGTTCTTTTGGTGGCATGTACATTATATTTCGAAGCAAATCCTGTTTGGTGACTTGTAAATCTACGTGGAATAGCACAACTCCTCTGTCCTGTGGCCGTTTTGAATTTCGCGCTCGATATGGCTGTTACAATTATTGGTATGTGCTCAAAGTTAACGTAAGTTTGTTCCAGAGAATATTTGCAGGCAGTAAAATTGCAAATTTTAATAAACCTGTCAACACACCCATATATCGTCCATCAGTATTAACACAGATGGGGGCGGGGCGGATTTATCGGACTTAATAGTAATAAAGGCGAATATAAGGATAAGTAATCTCATTACGAATCATCAGTTCTTTCTCATTCACATCTGTATATGCTCTTATATTTCTTAAAAGTTTCATCACAACGATGCAATTTTATGGCATTCAGAAAGTCGCGCAAACTGCATATAATGCACTTATGACCGGGTTAGAAACGTTTAATATTATTTTGTTTAAAAATTGCGTGAATGTTAATCTACCGAAATATAAATATTTATCTTTACAAATTTTTTAATTTCAATATATTAGATTAGTTATTTTATTAAACACTGGAAATAAGGAACGAAACAAGAAAATGTCATTAAATTCAACAGCGTAAATGATAATTATTTCAATAATGAGCTCAGTAAGGGAAAAAAATTCGAAGTAGTTCCATATAAGAAGTCGCCGAAGTTTATTCATATGACGGTCGACAATAGACAAGTTGCACCATGGGTTTCAGTAGATTGATATTACGGAAAAATAAGATTATTTTGAATGGGTATGATGGTGTGTTTGGAAATTTGATTTTTTTGGGTCATTGATACGCATACGGGGTACTAACGGGATTTTGATAAGCTTGAATCATTTTGTTTACTTGTATCAAAGCCTGAAGTTACTGTCAGGAAAACTAATGAAAATTGCATCAGTTACGTGTTATCAGGTAGGTGGTACCAACAAAATTAAATGGACCCCTCCTAAACACACGGATCGTTATTACATTGTGCATAACATGAAAGAAATTGTTGATACTATAAACATCACTCGTATTATAGAGTTCCTGAAAGCCGTAAATATTTACTCTAAACTCCGACTTTTATGCTATCACCTTGTGCAGTTTTATGCAATATATATACCGTCCCATTTTAATACCTATTCATCTTTTTCCATTAACACAGAACATTTACATCTCCCGTTGATCGGGAAGCTTTATTTTGAACCGTTACCATCTTACCGTTTTTAATTTCAACCATTTGTTCTTTTATATCGCTGGTCGATATAGGACCTTTTGTAAGTTTTAAAAGATCATACAAATAACAGATTGTTTGGCGCTAAATAGCCTAACAGTGATAATGCGCCGTTAAAAATCAAATAAATCAAATCAAATCAACCTAAACACACGACGCAACTAAACTGATGTCACAACGAAACTAACCCGGTGAAGTCTTGTGCACTTGATGGACGATTCTATTTTTCTCATACAACACAGGTTACGGAGTTCATTCTATTCGGTAACTGCTAGATAGTTCCTTACATTACCGGATAGTCGAGAGTTGATTTATATCTTTTGCACACATGAAATTTGGAATTACACCACGTGTTAAGCCAGTCTTCCACCATTGTTTCAGGTAAAATTTCAAGTATCATTTGCTCATCTTTTTATTATCGGTTTTTCCCTTTTATTATTGGGTTTGTGAAAAATAATTTACATGACTTGCCCACACCAATTATTATCCACCACTTGTTATATATTGTCACATGGCTGTCAGATACACATGACAATATAGTTATGTTAAAGATTTACTAGTACCATCTACTTAAGTAACTTGTCCAATGATTTCACTCACAATGTCTGATAATTATTGATGGAATTGATAATAACAGTGACTGTATACAATGTTCCTTACAATTTTCCATTAATAGTAGAATAACATATTTTATTGAACCCATGCTTCATTCATGGCTATGATAATATTACAAATCATATTAAAAGGTTCCATATCTTTGGAAAGTTCCTTGTTCTTTCATGTTCAAATAAGTATCAGGTTATCTTGTAACTTCAAAATTATATTACTACGCAGTGATAGATTCTATAAGAAATATTATCATTATACCATTCGTTTTTTAATGTTTGATTTTCCATTCCATATCCCTGACAATCTTTGTCATAGATGGGTAAGACAGCACAACCACATTCCATGTTTCATTTGAAAATAAAGTGTACACCACTCCTTCATTACAATGTAGTTATGTGTAGCCATTGCAAATGAAAATAGTACGATTCATCGAAACATTTAGAAACACAATATACTAGTAAATGTTTAATTGTTTCGTAATTGACGTAAATTTTACTTTACTCGTGTGTAAACATGTTTTTGATTTCCTTGCGATGAACAATTTCATTTTTACCAATTCAGAACAGTATCTCTACTTGCCACAGAATTTATACATGCGTATATCTATACTAGAGTTGTAAATTTGTATATCTATAACAATGAATACATGTCTATAACAATGACTATATATTTGTGTGTGTCTGTAACAAGACATATATACACTCGTGTACATATAGGAATGAAGATATACATTTGTATCTATAAGAATGAATGTATAAATTTGTATTGAAATTAACGTATACATATGTGTAAATATAAAAATGAAGGAATAGATTTGTATATCTCACGATGAATTATATATATATATATATATATATATATATATATATATATATATATATATAACAATGACCATACATATCTGTATTCATAACAATGAATATATACATTTGAGTATAATGATGAATGTATACATTCAATTATATATAAAAATGAATGTATACATTTGTTTATCGGTAAGAAATAAGGTACACATTTGTGCATCTTTACATTCAGTATGTAAAGTTATTATTTTACTAATATAGATTTTAAAGACATTGTACAAAAAGTATGAGCAGCAAAATTTATATTTTCTTTAAATGATTAACTAATTTTCGTACGCCAGCAGTACTACAGTGTGCATGACATGAATGAACTTTTTCATAGAATAAACATAAGTTGTTTTCTTGAAGTCTTAACAGAAATTTATTCTAAACTACAACTTTATGCCATCACGTTGAAAAAGTTTTAAGTAATGTATAAACCGTCCTTTACATTGAACATCTTTTTCCTCTGTCATCATTAAGATGCACCGTTTACAGTCCCCGTTGATCGGGAAGCTTTATTTATTACTTTCTCCACCTTGTCGTTTTACATTTAACTCTTTGGTTTTTATCGCTGGTTGATACGAAACCTTTTCCCACTATTAAAATACCCTACATATGACCTTTTGTTTGGCTCGAAATAGGCTAATCGTGCTGATGCGCCGTAAAAATATAATCAATCACTCAATTCTCACTAATTTTAATGTGCATGGTTAGAAACAACAAAGGAACAAAAGTGATATGACGGGACTCGTATAGCCAGGAAAAGTAAAAATTCCATGACCATTTCTTCCTTTAAACTGTCCCCCTGCGGGTCCGGGGTTGTAGAATTGGCCCGACGTGCCTCGCTACGTGTCGTAAAAGGCGACTAAGTAGAGGCAACCTGTTTGCCGTGGGTTGCGTCCCGTGTCGGGGGAGGAAAGGATCCTGGTAGTTGAGCAGTTCCCTGCAACACACTGCTTTGGCCTCTACTTCTCTTAGACGGGCGGTCGGGATGGGCCCGGTTCCGACAAATCGGCTGGTCACGCCGAGCCCTAGGAGGTCTTTATTAACTTTCTCACCTTCTTTCTCTCTCTCCTTGTATCTCCCTTGATACCACCGTTGCCCCTATATTCTTTTCCTTTATATTTCACTTTTCCAAGACTTAGAAGGCTTCCTAGAAGGCGGTGGCTTAACGGGTCAATCGGGGGGTAATTTTACCGACCTTAGAAATTGGCGACTTCAGGGTCATTCAAAGGTAATTTTATCAACTGAGTATGGCATCTGTGTATCCCTGACACTTGAAAAGTGTCCCCTTGTTGGGCTCCTTGGTGGGTGGGGAGCACGGGTGCTGAATTTTTAATCTAGCCATCATGGATAATTCCAAAAAAAATCAAAATAAAAGATCGAAACCCTTATCAGAGTCTGACGATGAACCATGTAGTGTGGAGTCATTTCCACGCTTCATGGTCATACAGTCAAAAGATGCCACGAAACCGCTTGCCGCACTATCTCCATTTGTCATCGAAAAGACTATCACAGGATCGATTGGCACACCTAAAAGTGTTAAAAAGTTGAAATCGGGTTGTCTTCTTATTGAGTGTGAGCGACGAGGTCAATCAGACAATATCAGGAAAATGAAAACGTTCTTTGATATCCCAGTAACCTCATTCGCTCACACCACACTGAATACGTCCAAAGGCGTGATTCGCTGCCGTGACTTGGCTGGAGTCACCGACGCTGACATCATCGAAGGAATGAAAGATGAAGGTGTCACTGCAGTCCGACGAATACGTATTAAACGTAATAACAATCTGCAGGACACCAACACCATTGTACTCACCTTCAACAGGCCAACTGTACCCAAAGTGGTGAAAGTTGGCTTTTTGCAAGTAAAGGTAGAGATTTACATTCCCAACCCCCTTCGGTGTTATAAGTGTCAAAAATACGGCCATCACGAAGACCGCTGCTCCAAGAGCCAAATATGTGGCCGATGCGGAGACAATGCTCATCAGGAATCTGATTGTAGAGCAACTCCGCATTGTGTCAACTGCGGAAAAGAGCACCACGCAAATTCCAAGGATTGCGATACCTGGAAACAGGAGAAGGAAATTCAGAGGGTAAAATACACAAATAATATTCCCTATCCAGAAGCCAGAAAAATTGTACAGGCAAAAACAGCCCATCCTGGCCCATCCTTCTCCACTGTAGTGAAGAGCAATCCTAAAACAACGAAGGACGCTCAAACACAAACAGAAGCACCCGATTCAACACCAAATTCAAACACCCCCCATTACCAAGCACAGAAAAACACGGCATCTACTCAGACTACATTTAATAATACCCAACAACCTAAATCACCAAAGAATAAAAAATCTCACGGAAACAGGCAACAAAAGGGGTCAGATGACCCCATCAAACTTTATAACAGGTTTGGAGACATCGAGAGCATGGATGCAGAAGAATCTGCTCCATGCGCCCAAGGGAACTCTAGACCTACAAACAAAAAATTCACCCCCGTACTTCCTCCAGAGAAATAACAAAACAAATTCCGTCTGCGAAAGGTCTAACCTAGCTCCACAATCTTTAATTTAAATTTATAATGAAAAACACTATCATACAATGGAATTGTCGAGGACTTAAAGCAAATTACAATGATATTCTCCTGCTTTTAAACGAACATGATCCTGCGGTACTATGCCTTCAAGAAACCTTCTTGAAAGATACAGACAATATCACATTTAAAAACTACTCCCTGTTTAACACCTGCTCTCCAAATGTTGACAGGGCATCAGGAGGAGTTTCTGTTATTGTGAACAACAGAGCTCCTCATAGTTTCATTACTTTAAACACCAATTTACAAGCCATTGCTGTAAGCGTCACTCTACATCGAGTGATTACATTTTGCTCTATTTATTTACCACCAAACACTAACCTAGTACCAAACGAACTCGATAATCTTGTTCAACAGCTTCCCGCACCCTTTGTTTTACTCGGGGATTTTAATGCCCATAACATTTTATGGGGATCGAATCATGTAAGTGACAGAGGTCACAAAGTTGAAGACTTTATTTCTAGACACGATCTGTGTCTATATAATACCAAAACACCTACATATTTACACCCAGGCACGGGTACATACACATGCATCGATTTGACAATTTGTTCTCCTTCGCTGCTTTTGGACTATGAATGGAAGGTCGCTGATGACCTTCACAGCAGCGATCACTTCCCAATCTCCCTTGTAAATCATAACTCTACAATTGATGAAGTAAATCCACAATGGAATTTAAAGAAGGCCGACTGGGCCAAATTCGAAACACTCTGTAAAACCAGGCTGAATGAGGATACAGTTTTCAATGTTAACGACCCCATTCAGCATTTTACATCTATTTTAACCGACATTGCAGAAGAATCTATCCCCAAGTCCTCAGCAAACTGTAAAAGAACCCTAAAACCTTGGCTCACTAAGGAATGTAAGGAAGCCATACGGCAACGCCGAGAAGCCTTGAAAAAATTTAACAATCATCCCACGCCCGAGAATTTAAGTAAATATCGTATTCTCCGGGCCAAAGCTCGCCGCACAATCAAAGAAAGTAAAAGAGCATCATGGATGAAATATGTTTCCTCTTTAAACTCTCGTTCCTCAATTAAGAAAGTTTGGGACACGATCCGAAAAATAAACGGAAAGAGAAAACACAATTCTTTCCGACATCTGAAAGTGAACAATAACAATCTTAGCTCGAAACGTGACATAGCAAATGTTCTTGCTGATACATTCTCTAAAAATTCGTCATCATCTAATTATTCCGAAGCCTTCCAAAAATTGAAAACTCAAAAAGAAAAGTCACGTTTAAAATTCACATCCAACAACTCGGAAAGCTACAACCAGCTGTTTTCACTATCAGAACTTATGGAGGCTTTAGACAAGGCCCATGATACTTCCGCTGGGCCTGACAAAATACATTACCAGTTTTTAAAACATCTTCCAGAATCATCTTTAACATCTCTTTTAAAACTCTTCAATGATTTATGGATTACTGGTAACCTACCTAAAATATGGAAAGAAGCAACAGTAATACCAGTTCCCAAACCCGGTAAAGATAGTGAAGATCCTACCAACTATCGACCTATTGCACTCACAAGCTGCATGTGCAAAACAATGGAACGAATGATCAATTCTCGGCTTGTATGGTACCTGGAAACTAACAATTTAATATCTCCTTTCCAAAGTGGCTTTCGTTATGGACGGAGCACCAACGATCATCTGGTTAGACTAGAAACATTCATTCGCGATGCATTTATCAAGAAAGAACATTTAGTAGCGGTTTTCTTTGATTTAGAAAAGGCCTATGACACAACATGGAAGTACGGGATACTAAAAGACCTGCACGATCTAGGTCTAAAAGGCCGTCTGCCCTCTTTCATATCCAACTTCCTCTCCGACAGAGAATTCAAGGTACGAGTGGGCTGTACTCTCTCAGATTTGCACGAGCAAGAGATGGGTGTGCCCCAGGGCAGTATTTTATCTGTGACACTTTTCAATATCAAAATTAATAACATCACCAAGTGTTTGACTCCTGGTGTGGATTGCTCACTATATGTTGATGATTTTCTCATATGTTATCGGTCAAAGCACATGCATACAATTGAAAGACAACTACAGCAAAATATCAACAAGATTCAAAATTGGTCTAGTACGAACGGTTTCAAATTCTCGAAATCAAAAACGGTATGTATGCATTTCTGTCAATTACGACGACACCACGATGAACCTAAACTCACGCTGGACGGAACACCTATTCCAGTTGTTGAGGAAACAATTTTTGGGTATTATCTTTGACAGAAAACTGACCTTTATTCCACACCTAAAAAACTTGAAAGCTAAATGCTTAAAAGCACTTGACCTACTTAAAGTAGTAGCACACACTGACTGGGGTGCTGATAGAAAAGTCATCCTGAATTTATATAGAACGTTTATTCGCTCCAAACTAGACTATGGTTGCGTTGTGTATGGTTCTGCCAGAAAATCGTATCTTAAAATGCTTGATCCAATTCATCATCAGGGAATAAGACTGGCTCTGGGAGCATTTAAAACATCCCCGTGTGAAAGCCTTCTAGCTGAGGCGAATGAACCACCGTTATCGCATCGTAGAGAAATGCTTTCAGCACAGTATGCTCTGAAATTAAAATCAAACCCTCTGAATCCTGCTTTTTCGGCTGTTTTTCAACCCAAATACAAAACTTTATACGAAAATAAACCAAACGCCATACCTTCCTTTGGCATTAGAATATCATCCAGCCTTGACACTACAAATATAGATCTTTCAAAAATTCAGAAAACATCCATCTCCGAAACACCACCCTGGCTAATTAAACAACCAAAAGTACGTTTTACGCTACACGATGGAAAAAAATCCGAAACAAACCCTTCTATCTTCCACAACTCTTACCATGAACTCCTCACCGAATTTAAAAACTACACGAGAATTTACACTGATGGATCAAAGGATGAGGAAAAGGCTGCTGCAGCCTTTGTTTGTGGAAATCACACAACGCAAGTTCGCTTACCAAATGGAGCATCAATTTTTACAGCCGAAATCAGAGCAATAGACCTTGCTCTGCAACATATAGAAAAGAATCGTATTTCAAACTGTATCATCTTCTCCGACTCGCTATCAGTACTTCAGTCACTACACAATAGAAAACTGGAGAACCCATTATTGAAAAACATACTCGTAAAAAATACCGAGCTGAGTGTCTCCCACAATATAATATACTGTTGGTTACCTAGCCACATTGGTATTAAAGGTAACGAAAAAGCAGATCGCGCTGCTAAAATGGCCCTTTCTCAAGAACCATCTGATTTTAAAATACCATATACAGATTTTAAACCTTGTATCAGAAAGTTCTTACGTCAGAAGTGGCAGGCATCATGGAATGATGCTGTAAATAACAAACTTCATGCAATCAAACCAACTCTAGGAGAATGGACTCCTTCCTACAGAACCATTCGTAGGGAGGAGGTAGTCATTGCAAGAATCCGAATTGGTCATACTTATATCACCCACACCCACATACTAAAAGGTGAAGACCCACCAGAGTGCGTTTCTTGCAATGAACCATTCACTGTCAAGCACTTTATGATAGAGTGCTTTGACCTACAACCTACGCGCGATCGTTATTACGTTGTGCATGATATGAAAGAACTTTTTGATAATATCACTCGTATTATCGAGTTCTTGAAAGCCGTAAATATTTACTCTAAACTCTGACTTTTATGCTATCACCTTGTGCAGTTTTATGCAATATACATTCCGTCCCATTTTAATACCTATTCATCTTTTTTACATCTCCCGTTGATCGGGAAGCTTTATTTTGCACCGATACCATCTTACCGTTTTTAATTTCAACCATTTGTTCTTTTATATCGCTGGTCGATGTAGAACCTTTTATAAGTTTTAAAAGATTATACAAGTAACACTTTGTTTGGCGCTAAATAGCCTAAGAGTGCTGATGCGCCGTTAAAAAAAACAATCAATCAATCAATCAATCAATCCTTTAAACTGCAGCATACTGAAAAGTGTCTCTGATATTCTTCAGCGTTAAAAATCTGTTCAAATTACTTGTCGTTGACGCAATGGGTCTCGTATGAAAACCATTTTTATTTAGGACGAAAATACATAAAAAATCAAAAAACAAAATTTACTTAAAAATCGTTTATTTGAAAACCGTACATGAACGTTTAGGCTTTTGGAATGGTATATTCAGTAGAATAGTTCATTTCGCTTCACATTAAAAGGTGTAGAAATGGCACTGGAAAAAGGACGTTCCGAGATAAAAGCTTCTCAACACTGGACAAACTGTTCAGGATTTCCTCATTGGCCTTTGACTATCGATAACTTATTTTGATATAGGTTTCCAACTAGCTGGGCTGTCTCTCCACCTCTCTTTTGGCTGAAGATCACACTTTTCGCTAGAAAGATTTCTTAGGCCAATTGTCACCATATGGGGTAAGTTGGATCGGATTTGATCTGTATAGTGAGCGTCTTCATTTGGTTGCCAAGATAAGTCTTAAGTTTAATTAAAGCAGATGTCAATAGGAGGATAATTTTGTTAAATTTGTTTCTTTTAAGTGTAGCAAGGGCCAATTTTGCATCCGTCAGTTCCACTAACCTGGACGCTTTTTTTGTATGCACTGTGATAATCATTTCTTAGTGCATTGCCACGCTTTATCTGTGCGCACTTATCCAATTCTGGCCACCGCGTTTCTATGCCTAAGCGTTTCAAACACACTTTCATCATTTTTTTATTTTACAGTTGGTGGCATCAAATTGTTTGCCATATTTGTTGCTGGCCAGTCGGTCACATTTGGGCTCCAGACTAATTTTAGTTCGGGCCAACTGACGCATTCTCGGGGAGATGTTCTTTTGTGTAATATTTCCGAAAGACGGTATTAGTTCCTTATTTCTTATAAATCCGTAGATTTAATCTTTGTGCATAAAGTAAAGAATTAGTGTAAGAAATTTACAACTTGGTGACTCATCCTCCATTGTGTTGCTCAACAGCAACCTCGAGCGTGTGCACGAAGGTTTAATTGCTCGTAGGCTGCTGTAATTTAAATTTGTATGACCTGAAGTGCTTCCAAAAGATCATCCTACTTTATAATAAATAACAACAAAAAAACCAGACAATAGAGGCAGGGGAGATAGTTATACTTGAGTCTGTGGCTGATGTTTTTGCCAGAGTTAGATCTCCATTCTTCAGTAGTAAGTATTCTTCAGCCTTAATGGGAAATCCAGTGTAAAAGGTCAAAAGACATAGTCTCAATGGGAATTAGCATTACAGACCCCCATGGATTGTTTAGCCTCAAACTTTTTATGTACACCCTGGGACTGTATGGCCTTAAGAGGAATGGAACATAGGAATAGTGGGGATGTAAAGCGACAACGAGAAATATTGCGTCTGACGTCACGGTAGGGGAGATTAGTAACACTGTAGCAACATGGGGTAAATGACGTCACAGGACTGAGCGAAGGTAGAGATTAATATAACACATATACAACAGACAAAACACTGATACATTTAACATTTTTGTATGGAGTTGGGCAACAAAGTCAATTTTTTTTTCGAGGCAAATGAGGAGCCCTGTAAAGAGCCTATGGGTTTATGTTAACATTATTTTGTGAACATAGATGGCATCGTATAGGTCTCCTTCTTTTCCTCAAACTTTGCCTCACTTCTGGTCCGTAAATCAAAACCCTCTTTAAACAGCCTTGCCTTTCCACATAAATTCTTCTCTTCCAAATGCTTGCAACCGTCATCTTGACAATGGTCCACGATGATCTGTCATACATGGGTAAGTCCGTACCTCAGAACATTGAAGATACGAGAGTAGAGGATTCTACGTCGGTCCACATCTTGTAACGAGAACAGGTAAGGAATGCAGCGAACTGTGGTTATTGATAAGGGAAGGGAGGAGTGAAACGGATTGAGAGTGTTAATCAATCCGAGCAGGCGTTACAAAATTCAGTCACACACGGAGTCAGTCGTCCAATCCGAAGAGAGCAGTCTGTGAAGTCACATTCCCTGTATAGAGGCACTAGCATCTGTGTGCAGTCAGAGCCCAGAAGAGTGGAAACAGTTTTTCTCTCTAACAATTGGATTATTATTCCTAAGGATCAAATGTATAACATTACTCTAGCAATAATATTGAATAATAATTTTCATGATTAGCTGTTTTAGCATAATTTTGCTTTTAAAAAAGGAAACTTTTTTCTTTAACAAATTATTTCATTCAAGTGGGTAGTCCTCGCAGTCTGAAAATGGCCACTACTACTTCAAAAAGCCCGCAAGGAGGGAAGATCAGGAACTATTTTCATACAGAGCTTAAAGATACGGAACAATGAAGGTTGCTATTGGCTTACAGATCTCCAGGATGCCAAGTGCAGAACCTGACCGAATTTACAGAGGCTTAAAGGCCAAGACCAGTATAAATTTTGCAATATCATAATTATAGCGAGAGGAACTAAGACGGAAAACTTTCAAGGTCTGCACAGTGGTGGAATATGTTTATACTTCTTATTTGCCAAGGGAGATATACCCCTCTACAAGAACAACCAAACAATAAAAAATAAAGGAAAGGCGGTGAAGATATACGCACCCCCCACCACTGATAAAAGTCCTGGGAGATAAAAACGTGGAGGTCCACTTCTCTGGGCTCCTATTAGAAATCTCACTAAAAGAGTTGACAAGTAAAGCAATATATGTACCGCCCCTTTTTGTAATACCTTTTCATCATTCTTTATTAACATACACCATTTACATCCCCCCTAGGGGCCCCGAGTGGCCGAGTGGTCTAAAGCACTCTCCGTTACGGATCACTGCCATCTCACCTCTGTCTGCGTAGGTTCGAGTCTCGGATTCAGCCAATGTGGGTATGTGAGAAAGCTTGCCAGTAGCTTCTCGAGGGTCGTTGGTTCTTTCCGGTGTTTTCCCGGGTTCTTCCTCCACCATTAATACTGGCCGCCATGTATAGCCTATCGAGTGCTGAAAAATGGCGTTAAACCCTAAACAACAACAACTACATCTCCCGTTGATCGGGAAGCTTTATTTTTCACCATTACCATCTTATCGTTTTAATTTCAGCTATTCGTTTTTTATATTGCTGGTCGATATGAGACTTTTTATAATTTTTAAAAGATACATATAACATTTTGCTTGGCGTTCAATAGCATAAAAGTGCTGATGCGCCGTTAAAATTAAATCAATCAATCGAATATTTACCACCATTTTTTGTAGTACTACTAAAGAATGATAATGACCAAAATTAGTTAAATATATGAGAATAATGATAATACAATGGAATCTCTCTGTACAGATCATCTGTGTGATGGATTAAACATGGCTCTATAAAGAACTTGGAAATGCAAGGAAGGTAAAATACATTTAAAAACTGAAAGGGGCGAAGTCTGAAGCTGTATGAAAATTGTATGTTTATTGTCTAAGGGCAGTGATGATTATGGAAGTTGCACTGAAATATTGATAATTGTTTCAGAAAATGAAAAGTGCGAGGGCCATTTGAAAGGAATGAATGCTCTGTATTCATCCAATTTTATTATTGAGGGCGAGAAACACCATTAATGCATTTTTAGATGAGAAGTTGAGTTTTTATAGCTTTGAACAATTTCCACATTGTCAAATGCTTTTGAAAAGACGACCCAAATAAAAAAAAACGTCTTTTAATTGGCACACTTTTGCTCACTATTGGCATTTTCCTTAAGAACCTTTTTAGTTTTTTGCACATGAATAAATATTTGTGTTCTTTTACAAACAAGTGGGGCCATGGGTGGCAGCGTGGTCTGAAGTGCTCAACAGTACTGATTGCTGCCATCTAAACCGGTTATTGTCTTGGCCAATGCTGGTATGTGAGGAAAGTGCCACTAGCTTCCAGAGGGTCGGTGGTTCTTACTGGGTTCTTCCCAGGTTATTCCGCCACTATTTATACAGACTGCAGTTTATAGTCTATCTTGGGGTGAGAAATGGCTTTAAACCCCAAAGCAACAATGAAACCAAACACTACTTGATACCAACAAATATATTACTATAGTGTTATGTAAGTATGAGATACATGAAATATAAATATCTGAAATTAGTTATCAACATATCTCAATGTATATATATATATATATATATTTATAACTAAAGGAAAAAATTATGGATGCAAATACACTCAAACACCCAATTTAACATTGCAATGTGTGCAAAATCAGCTACTACTCGCCGATACTTTTTCCTTTACAAAAAAATGTTTGTAGGCAGTCGGAATTTTCATCATTGCATTTTTCGGATTACTTTCGGCAACATTGGATGCACGTTTTAGCTTGTCTCGTTTGTTGCCAATCCAATTCTAGAATACCAAAAACATAAGGAATCACAAGTTTTAGTATCTTCTCACTGTTAATTATTGGACAGAATGTGTGCTGGATGTAAATATCATTCAAATTATCTTTAGTGATTTCGAAAAAGAATGTTTATACACAAACAGGTAGACTTACAGACAAATCAAATTGTGCCTCTCTCAAAAATATTTTTAGCCTAAAAATATACGAAGATCTACACAAATTTAGAATACACAGATACCACAAAATAATGGAGAAATTCTTAAATCATTGTGAACTTCTAAATTTTCCAATACAACAACTTTCATTAATTAACACAAACGGACCCAATTGTGTGTTACCAAGTTTTTATGTGTATAAAAACATAACAGACTGGAACAATAGATACATGCACATAGGCTTCATAAATTATATGGACAGTGATCTGAAAAGGATAAAAGGCTGATGTTTGTCAAATGTGAATCTGAACTACAGCAAAATTATCTAAAAATACGTGACCTTGACTTTATGCTTTTTAAGAGCAAGATTGACAACAAGAATGCTGACACTAGCCTTGTCTTTGGTGTTGTATAGCCCACTGTCCCAGGAAGACTCGAGGCCCTTTAACTGACCTTCTGTAAAAACAGTCATTGGTCTCTTGTCATTCAATTCAAAAAGAGAGCAACATCTCTGTACATGTAATATGCTGCAATAGAATGGTAGTGACAAAACATAACATAGGTATTAGTAATATGTAGCCACTGGAGTATACTGGGACGGGCAATTAACCAGGGCTCAGCTTTGGCACATGAGCAATAACAAACTTCATAATACCAACATTTGATCAAGTATTGTTTTCATTTTAATAAATCTTTTATAAGAAGCTTAATTTTAAGGCAAAACTCATTTAGAGAAAAATAGTGAGACATTGCCATCCATGCTAATTTAAGTACACTGATTCTTACTGCAGGAACCATTCTCTCCATACTTGCATACATAATGCGGTGTTTATAAAACATTGGACAGCGATAAGCCAGTGTGACAAAAGACATCAAAAGGTTCAATTTATACATGAGCATATATTTTCTTGTGGTCATAATTTACTATTTTTCAATTCATTTTCAAAAAGTTTCCTCCTTAAACCAATTCATAAACTATATATATTTTCAGAATAATTTGTCAAAATAAACCAAAAGAATTATCAGTGTGATCATCACACACCTGATAATGCAAGAATTGTTGTGCAAGTGCATAAAGACTTGTCTAATAACATGATTACTCCTGTTAGAACTTCATTTTCATCCAAATGACCTCACATAATACATATGCATCAAACACTATTCTACAGTAGATTAGCAGGTTATAGTCTGTTCCAGACTGAGATCTATAAAGCAGGCATTTTGTTAGGGTATTGAGTAGGACTTAAAATATGGCGGGGAAATTGCCCTATAGGTGTGAGGAATGGAGTAGTCTATGTGTAGAGGAATTTTTTAAAGGTAGACAATGGTAGGACTTGCCATTAAAATGTGCGATTAATGCACATTTGGTTAATCTTTCGTTGTATTCAGGACTCGTCAAGTTTTGTTCTATCACTTGTCAGAACAAGTTGTTTCAGAACAGTCCTTTGTCACACCCGTATTTTCATTTCACCCAATCTCTTGCTATTATTTGTTTTTTATATGCATTTTAATCATCTGAATGAAACAAAAAATCCAAACATGTTATTTCTTCCAAGGTCTTAATGTTTGTTTTTACAATGTTCATGTCGAGTTATCTTATATACACTGATTATTATTATTATTCCAGTATGGTAACACATGTTCATATATCATCAAGAATGGAAAATAATTGTCTGTTATTTAGGTTTTGCCTAAGATATTCTATAAAGACTTGATCAATATGTGTATACATGCTCAAGAATTCTCAATGGCTTCTCAAAGCAGCTCCAGTGACCAAATGGTTAACTTATCCGTCTCGGATGCAGGAGGTCGCGGGTTCAAATCCCAGCTGAGTAATTCCAAAGACATAACAATGGCACTAGCAGCTGCCTCACGTAATGCTTAGCATTAAGAGGTTAGTGTTGGGAATAGCTGGCCTGGTATCATCATAAGGTGACTGGGTAGGGCCATTGGCAACCATGCTGCACATCTGAGCAGCACCATTTTCGTAGAAAATACACAAGACTATGGCATCAAACAAGAATGGGAGAAATATGTTTATAAAATGCTATGGCAATCATTACATTTGTTTCATAGGATTAGCAATAACAAACATTAAGCTCTCACATACTGATGCTGGCCAAGCCCGAGACTTGAACCCATGTGGACAGAGCTGAGATGTCACTGATCTGTAAAGGCTTGCGACTTAGACCAATCGGTGACCCAGGGCCCCAGGTGGTTAAAATTATGCCAAAGAAACCTTTAAAATGCAGCAGCCACATCACAGAGCCCAAATACTGAGGCTCCATACCAAACACCCAATGTCTATGTGTTTACACAATCGATGCCCCAAGTTAGGCAAGCTGATTCAGAGAAATGGAATGGGAAAACGTTCACCTTTTATATTAACAGAATTGAATAATATACACTATCATATCGGCCACTTCTGCACATTATATAATTTTGCGCAACAATGTCATTTATGTAAGCATTGGATCGTGTTGTTTTTGGGTGAACCTTCAATTGGTTTCAAGAAAGAGCAATTGTCTTTTAATTAACGAAAGTGATTTTCAGAAAGTGTACAAAAATATCCCACATTTCTACTCTACATGCATATGAAAATGTGATAACTAAATCTCAACATGAAGACCCACAGCATGACCTTCTTGAACTTGTGACACAGAAAAACCTAATTACCTTTTACAATCGTATAAATAAATAAATACATAAAAAACATTATTTAAAAGATGGAAATGTTTACCATAGAGCATTTCTGCTTGTTAATCCACATTTCTGATATTGCACAGTTTCCCCATGCCTATATTTTGTCTATCCAACTTGTCATGTTGCCTCTCTAAAAGAAGAATCTATCCCCAAGTCCTCAACAAACTGTAAAAGAACCCTAAAACCTTGGGTCACTAAGGAATGTAAGGAAGCCGTACGACAACGCCGAGAAGCCTTGAAAAAATTTAACAATCATCCGACGCCCGAGAATTTAAGTAAATATCGTATTCTCCGGGCCAAAGCTCGTCGCACAATCAAAGAAAGTAAACGAGGATCATGGAAGAAATATGTTTCTTCTTTAAACTCTCGTTCGTCAATTAGGAAAGTTTGGGACATGATCCGCAAAATAAACGGAAAGAGAAAACACAATTATTTCCGACATCTGAAACTGAAACTGAACAATAACAATTTTAGCTCAAAACGTGACATAGCAAATGTTTTTGCCGATACATTCTCTAAAAATTTCTCATCATCTAATTATTCCGAAGCCTTCCAAAAATTGAAAACTCGAGAAGAAAAGTCACGTTTAAAATTCACATCCAACAACTCGGAAAGCTACAACCAACTGCTTCACTATTAGAACTTATGGAGGCTTTAGACAAGGCCCATGATACTTCCGCTGGGCCTGACGAAATACATTACCAGTTTTTAAAACACTGACTGGGGTGATGATAGAAAAGTCATACTCAATTTATATAGAACGTTTATACGGTCCAAACTGGACTATGGTTGAGTTGTGTATGGTTCAGACAGAAAATCATATTTGAAAATGCTTGATCCAGTTCATCATCAGGGAATAAGACTGGCTCTGGGAGCATTTAAAACATCCCCTTGTGAAAGCCTACTAGCTGAAGCCAATGAACCAACGTTATCGCATCGTAGAGAAATGCTTTCCGCACAGTATGCTCTGAAATTAAAATCAAACCCTCTGAATCCTGCTCTTTCGGCTGTTTTTCAACCCAAATACAAAACTTTATACGAAAATAAATCAAACGCCATACCTTCCTTTGGCATTAGAATATCATCCAGCCTCGACACTACAAATATAGATCTTTCTAAAATTCAGAAAACGTCTATGTCCGAAACACCACCCTGGCTAATTAAACAACCAAAAGTACATTTTACGTTACACGATGGAAAAAAATCCGAAACAAACCCTTGGCATTAAAGGTAACGAAAAAGCAGATCGCGCTGCTAAAATGGCCCTTACTCAAGAACCATCTGATTTTAAAATACCATATACTGATTTTAAGCCTTGTATCAGAAAGTTCTTTCGTCAGAAGTGGCAGGCATCATGGAATGATGCCGTGAATAACAAACTTCATGCAATCAAGCCAACTCTAGGAGAATGGACTCCTTCCTACAGAACCATGTGTAGGGAGGAGGTAGTCATTGCAAGAATCCGAATTGGTCATACTTACATCACCCACACCCACATACTAAAAGGTGAAGACCCACCAGAGTGCGTTTCTTGCAATGAACCATTCACTGTCAAGCACTTTATGATAGAGTGCTTTGACCTACAACCTACGCGCGATCGTTATTACATTGTGCATGACATGAAAGAACTTTCTGATACGATAAACATCACTCGTATTATAGAGTTCTTGAAAGCTGTAAATATTTACTCTAAACTCTGACTTTTATGCTATCACCTTGTGCAGTTTTATGCAATATATATACCGTCCCATTTTAATACCTTTTCATCTTTTTTCATTAACACAGAACATTTACATCTCCCGTTGATCGGGAAGCTTTATTTTGCACCGTTACCATCTTACCGTTTTTAATTTCAACCATTTGTTCTTTTATATCGCTGGTCGATATAGGACCTTTTATAAGTTTTAAAAGATCATACAAATAACATTGTTTGGCGCTAAATAGCCTAACAGTGATAATGCGCCGTTAAAAATCAAATAAATCGAATCAAATCAACCTAAACACACGACGCAACTAAACTGATGTCACAACGAAACTAACCCGGTGAAGTCTTGTGCACTTGATGGACGATTCTATTTTTCTCATACAACACAGGTTACGGAGTTCATTCTATTCGGTAACTGCTAGATAGTTCCTTACATTACCGGATAGTCGAGAGTTGATTTATATCTTTTGCACACATGAAATTTGGAATTACACCACGTGTTAAGCCAGTCTTCCACCATTGTTTCAGGTAAAATTTCAAGTATCATTTGCTCATCTTTTTATTATCGGTTTTTCCCTTTTATTATTGGGTTTGTGAAAAATAATTTACATGACTTGCCCACACCAATTATTATCCACCACTTGTTATATATTGTCACATGGCTGTCAGATACACATGACAATATAGTTATGTTAAAGATTTACTAGTACCATCTAGTTAAGTAACTTGTCCAATGATTTCACTCACAATGTCTGATAATTATTGATGGAATTGATAATAACAGTGACTGTATACAATGTTCCTTACAGCTTTCCATTAATAGTAGAATAACATATTTGATTGAACCCATGCTTCATTCATGGCTATGATAATATTACAAATCATATTAAAAGGTTCCATATCTTTGGAAAGTTCCTTGTTCTTTCATGTTCAAATAAGTATCGGGTTATCTTGTAACTTCAAAATTATATTACTACGCAGTGATAGATTCTATAAGAAATATTATCATTATACCATTCGTTTTTTAATGTTTGATTTTCCATTCCATATCCCTGACAATCTTTGTCATATATGGGTAAGACAGCACAACCACATTCCATGTTTCATTTGAAATAAAGTGTACACCACTCCTTCATTACAATGTAGTTATGTGTAGCCATTGCAAATGAAAATAGTACGATTCATCGAAACATTTAGAAACACAATATACTAGTAAATGTTTAATTGTTTCGTAATTGACGTAAATTTTACTTTACTCGTGTGTAAACATGTTTTTGATTTCCTTGCGATGAACAATTTCATTTTTACCAATTCAGAACAGTATCTCTACTTGCCACTGAATTTATATATGCGTATATCTATACTAGAGTTGTAAATTTGTATATCTATAACAATGAATACATGTCTATAACAATGATTATATATTTGTGTCTGTAACAAGACATGTATACACTCGTGTACATATAGGAATGAAGATATACATTTGTATCTATAAGAATGAATGTATAAATTTGTATTGAAATTAACATATACATATGTGTAAATATAAAAATGAAGGAATAGATTTGTATATCTCACGATGAATTATATATATATATATATATATATATATATATATATATATATATATAACAATGACCATACATATCTGTATTCTTAACAATGAATATATACATTTGAGTATAATGATGAATGTATACATTCATTTATATATAAAAATGAATGTATACATTTGTTTATCGGCAAGAAATAAGGTATACATTTGTGCATCTTTACATTCAGTATGTAAAGTTATTATTTTACTAATATAGATTTTAAAGACATTGTACAAAAAGTATCAGCAGCAAAAGTTATATTTTCTTTAAATGATTAACTAATTTTCGTACGCGAGCAGTACTACAGTGTTCATGACATGAATGAACTTTTTCATAGAATAAACGTAAGTTGTATTCTTGAAGTCTTGAAAGAAATTTTTTCTAAACTACAACTTTATGCCATCACGTTGAAAAAGTTTTAAGTAATGTATAAACCGTCCTTTACATTGAACATCTTTTTCTTCTATCATCATTAAGATACACCGTTTACAGTCCCCGTTGATCGGGAAGCTTTATTTATTACCTTCTCCACCTTGTCGTTTAACATTTAACTCTTTGGTTTATATCGCTGGTTGATACGAAACCTTTTCCCACTATTAAAATACCCTACATATGACCTTTTGTTTGGCTCGAAATAGGCTAATCGTGCTGATGCGCCGTAAAAATATAATCAATCACTCAGTTCTCACTAATTTTAATGTGCATGGTTAAAAACAACAAAGGAACAAAAGTGATATGACGGGACTCGTATAGCCAGAAAAAGTAAAAATTCCATGGCCATTTCTTCCTTTAAACTCCAGCATACTGAAAAGTGTCTCTGATATTCTTCAGCGTTAAAAATCTGTTCAAATTACTTGTCGTTGACGCAATGGGTCTCGTATGAAAACCATTTTTATTTAGGACGAAAATACATAAAAAATCAAAAAACAAAATTTACTTAAAAATCGTTTATTTGAAAACCGTACATGAACGTTTAGGCTTTTGGAATGGTATATTCAGTAGAATAGTTCATTTCGCTTCACATTAAAAGGTGTATAAATGGCACTGGAAAAAGGACGTTCCGAGATAAAAGCTTCTCAACACTGGACAAACTGTTCAGGATTTCCTCATTGGCCTTTGACTATCAATAACTTATTTTGATATAGGTTTCCAACTAGCTGGGCTGTCTCTCCACCTCTCTTTTGGCTGAAGATCACACTTTTCGCTAGAAAGATTTCTTAGGCCAATTGTCACCATATGGGGTAAGTTGGATCGGATTTGATCTGCATAGTGAGCGTCTTCATTTAGTTGTCAAGATAAGTCTTAAGTTTAATTAAAGCAGATGTCAATAGGAGGATAATTTTGTTAAATTTGTTTCTTTTAAGTGTAGCAAGGGCCAATTTTGCATCCATCAGTTCCACTAACCTGGACGCTTTTTTTGTATGCACTGTGATAATCATTTCTTAGTGCATTGCCACGCTTTATCTGTGCGCACTTATCCAATTCTGGCCACCGCGTTTCTATGCCTAAGCGTTTCAAACACACTTTCATCATTTTTTTATTTTACAGTTGGTGGCATCAAATTGTTTGCCATATTTGTTGCTGGCCAGTCGGTCACATTTGGGCTCCAGACTAATTTTAGTTCGGGCCAACTGACGCATTCTCGGGGAGATGTTCTTTTGTGTAATATTTCCGAAAGACGGTATTAGTTCCTTATTTCTTATAAATCCGTAGATTTAATCTTTGTGCATAAAGTAAAGAATTAGTGTAAGAAATTTACAACTTGGTGACTCATCCTCCATTGTGTTGCTCAACAGCAACCTCGAGCGTGTGCACGAAGGTTTAATTGCTCGTAGGCTGCTGTAATTTAAATTTGTATGACCTGCAGTGCTTCCAAAAGATCATCCTACTTTATAATAAATAACAACAAAAAAAACCAGACAATAAAGGCAGGGGAGATAGTTATACTTGAGTCTGTGGCTGATGTTTTTGCCAGAGTTAGATCTCCATTCTTCAATAGTAAGTATTCTTCAGCCTTAATGGGAAATCCAGTGTAAAAGGTCAAAAGACATAGTCTCAATGGGAATTAGCATTACAGACCCCCATGGACTGTTTAGCCTCAAACTTTTTATGTACACCCTGGGACTGTATGGCCTCAAGAGAAATGGAACATAGGAATAGTGGGGCTGTAAAGCGACAACGAGAAATATTGCGTCTGACGTCACGGTAGGGGAGATTAGTAACACTGTAGCAACATGGGGTAAATGACGTCACAGGACTGAGCGAAGGTAGAGATTAATATAACACATATACAACAGACAAAACACTGATACATTTAACATTTTTGTATGGAGTTGGGCAACAAAGTCAATTTTTTTTTCGAGGCAAATGAGGAGCCCTGTAAAGAGCCTATGGGTTTATGTTAACATTATTTTGTGAACATAGATGGCATCGTATAGGTCTCCTTCTTTTCCTCAAACTTTGCCTCACTTCTGGTCCGTAAATCAAAACCCTCTTTAAACAGCCTTGCCTTTCCACATAAATTCTTCTCTTCCAAATGCTTGCAACCGTCATCTTGACAATAGTCCACGATGATCTGTCATACATGGGTAAGTCCGTACCTCAGAACATTGAAGATACGAGAGTAGAGGATTCTACGTCGGTCCACATCTTGTAACGAGAACAGGTAAGGAATGCAGCGAACTGTGGTTATTGATAAAGGAAGGGAGGAGTGAAACGGATTGAGAGTGTTAATCAATCCGAGCAGGCGTTACAAAATTCAGTCACACACGGAGTCAGTCGTCCAATCCGAAGAGAGCAGTCTGTGAAGTCACATTCCCTGTATAGAGGCACTAGCATCTGTGTGCAGTCAGAGCCCAGAAGAGTGGAAACAGTTTTTCTCTCTAACAATTGGATTATTATTCCTAAGGATCAAATGTATAACATTACTCTAGCAATAATATTGAATAATAATTTTCATGATTAGCTGTTTTAGCATAATTTTGCTTTTAAAAAAGGAAACTTTTTTCTTTAATAAATTATTTCATTCAAGTGGGTAGTCCTCGCAGTCTGAAAATGGCCACTACTACTTCAAAAAAGCCCGCAAGGAGGGAAGATCAGGAACTATTTCATACAGAGCTTAAAGATACGGAACAATGAAGGTTGCTATTGGCTTACAGATCTCCAGGATGCCAAGTGCAGAACCTGACCGAATTTACAGAGGCTTAAAGGCCAAGACCAGTATAAATTTTGCAATATCATAATTATAGCGAGAGGAACTAAGACGGAAAACTTTCAAGGTCTGCACAGTGGTGGAATATGTTTATACTTCTTATTTGCCAAGGGAGATATACCCCTCTACAAGAACAACCAAACAATAAAAAATAAAGGAAAGGCGGTGAAGATATACGCACCCCCCACCACTGATAAATGTCCTGGGAGATAAAAACGTGGAGGTCCACTTCTCTGGGCTTCTATTAGAAATCTCACTAAAAGAGTTGACAAGTAAAGCAATATATGTACCGCCCCTTTTTGTAATACCTTTTCATCATTCTTTATTAACATACACCATTTACATCCCCCCTAGGGGCCCCGAGTGGCCGAGTGGTCTAAAGCACTCTCCGTTACGGATCACTGCCATCTCACCTCTGTCTGCGTAGGTTCGAGTCTCGGATTCAGCCAATGTGGGTATGTGAGAAAGCTTGCCAGTAGCTTCTCGAGGGTCGTTGGTTCTTTCCGGTGTTTTCCCGGGTTCTTCCTCCACCATTAATACTGGCCGCCATGTATAGCCTATCGAGTGCTGAAAAATGGCGTTAAACCCTAAACAACAACAACTACATCTCCCGTTGATCGGGAAGCTTTATTTTTCACCATTACCATCTTATCGTTTTAATTTCAGCTATTCGTTTTTTATATTGCTGGTCGATATGAGACTTTTTATAATTTTTAAAAGATACATATAACATTTTGCTTGGCGTTCAATAGCATAAAAGTGCTGATGCGCCGTTAAAACTAAATCAATCAATCGAATATTTACCACCATTTTTTGTAGTACTACTAAAGAATGATAATGACCAAAATTAGTTAAATATATGAGAATAATGATAATACAATGGAATCTCTCTGTACAGATCATCTGTGTGATGGATTAAACATGGCTCTATAAAGAACTTGGAAATGCAAGGAAGGTAAAATACATTTAAAAACTGAAAGGGGCGAAGTCTGAAGCTGTATGAAAATTGTATGTTTATTGTCTAAGGGCAGTGATGATTATGGAAGTTGCACTGAAATATTGATAATTGTTTCAGAAAATGAAAAGTGCGAGGGCCATTTGAAAGGAATGAATGCTCTGTATTCATCCAATTTTATTATTGAGGGCGAGAAACACCATTAATGCATTTTTAGATGAGAAGTTGAGTTTTTATAGCTTTGAACAATTTCCACATTGTCAAATGCTTTTGAAAAGACGACCCAAATAAAAAAAACGTCTTTTAATTGGCACACTTTTGCTCACTATTGGCATTTTCCTTACGAACCTTTTTAGTTTTTTGCACATGAATAAATATTTGTGTTCTTTTACAAACAAGTGGGGCCATGGGTGGCAGCGTGGTCTGAAGTGCTCAACAGTACTGATTGCTGCCATCTAAACCGGTTATTGTCTTGGCCAATGCTGGTATGTGAGGAAAGTGCCACTAGCTTCCAGAGGGTCGGTGGTTCTTACTGGGTTCTTCCCAGGTTATTCCGCCACTATTTATACAGGCTGCAGTTTATAGTCTATCTTGGGGTGAGAAATGGCTTTACACCCCAAAGCAACAATGAAACCAAACACTACTTGATACCAACAAATATATTACTATAGTGTTATGTAAGTATGAGATACATGAAATATAAATATCTGAAATTAGTTATCAACATATCTCAATGTATATATATATATATATATATATATATATATATATATATATATATATATATATATATATATATATATAACTAAAGGAAAAAATTATGGATGCAAATACACTCAAACACCCAATTTAACATTGCAATGTGTGCAAAATAAGCTACTACTCGCCGATACTTTTTCCTTTACAAAAAAATGTTTGTAGGCAGTCGGAATTTTCATCATTGCATTTTTCGGATTACTTTCGGCAACATTGGATGCACGTTTTAGCTTGTCTCGTTTGTTGCCAATCCAATTCTAGAATACCAAAAACATAAGGAATCACAAGTTTTAGTATCTTCTCACTGTTAATTATTGGACAGAATGTGTGCTGGATGTAAATATCATTCAGATTATCTTTAGTGATTTCGAAAAAGAATGTTTATACACAAACAGGTAGACTTACAGACAAATCAAATTGTGCCTCTCTCAAAAATATTTTTAGCCTAGAAATATACGAAGATCTACACAAATTTAGAATACACAGATACCACAAAATAATGGAGAAATTCTTAAATCATTGTGAACTTCTAAATTTTCCAACACAACAACTTTCATTAATTAACACAAACGGACCCAATTGTGTGTTACCAAGTTTTTATGTGTATAAAAACATAACAGACTGGAACAATAGATACATGCACATAGGCTTCATAAATTATATGGACAGTGATCTGAAAAGGATAAAAGGCTGATGTTTGTCAAATGTGAATCTGAACTACAGCAAAATTATCTAAAAATACGTGACCTTGACTTTATGCTTTTTAAGAGCAAGATTGACAACAAGAATGCTGACACTAGCCTTGTCTTTGGTGTTGTATAGCCCACTGTCCCAGGAAGACTCGAGGCCCTTTAACTGACCTTCTGTAAAAACAGTCATTGGTCTCTTGTCATTCTATTCAAAAAGAGAGCAACATCTCTGTACATGTAATATGCTGCAATAGAATGGTAGTGACAAAACATAACATAGGTATTAGTAATATGTAGCCGCTGGAGTATACTGGGACGGGCAATTAACCAGGGCTCAGCTTTGGCACATGAGCAATAACAAACTTCATAATACCAACATTTGATCAAGTATTGTTTTCATTTTAATAAATCTTTTATAAGAAGCTTAATTTTAAGGCAAAACTCATTTAGAGAAAAATAGTGAGACATTGCCATCCATGCTAATTTAAGTACACTGATTCTTACTGCAGGAACCATTCTCTCCATACTTGCATACATAATGCGGTGTTTATAAAACATTGGACAGCGATAAGCCAGTGTGACAAAAGACATCAAAAGGTTCAATTTATACATGAGCATATATTTTCTTGTGGTCATAATTTACTATTTTTCAATTCATTTTCAAAAAGTTTCCTCCTTAAACCAATTCATAAACTATATATATTTTCAGAATAATTTGTCAAAATAAACCAAAAGAATTATCAGTGTGATCATCACACACCTGATAATGCAAGAATTGTTGTGCAAGTGCATAAAGACTTGTCTAATAACATGATTACTCCTGTTAGAACTTCATTTTCATCCAAATGACCTCACATAATACATATGCATCAAACACTATTCTACAGTAGATTAGCAGGTTATAGTCTGTTCCAGACTGAGATCTATAAAGCAGGCATTTTGTTAGGGTATTGAGTAGGACTTAAAATATGGCGGGGAAATTGCCCTATAGGTGTGAGGAATGGAGTAGTCTATGTGTAGAGGAATTTTTTAAAGGTAGACAATGGTAGGACTTGCCATTAAAATGTGCGATTAATGCACATTTGGTTAATCTTTCGTTGTATTCAGGACTCGTCAAGTTTTGTTCTATCACTTGTCAGAACAAGTTGTTTCAGAACAGTCCTTTGTCACACCCGTATTTTCATTTCACCCAATCTCTTGCTATTATTTGTTTTTTATATGCATTTTAATCATCTGAATGAAACAAAAAATCCAAACATGTTATTTCTTCCAAGGTCTTAATGTTTGTTTTTACAATGTTCATGTCGAGTTATCTTATATACACTGATTATTATTATTATTCCAGTATGGTAACACATGTTCATATATCATCAAGAATGGAAAATAATTGTCTGTTATTTAGGTTTTGCCTAAGATATTCTATAAAGACTTGATCAATATGTGTATACATGCTCAAGAATTCTCAATGGCTTCTCAAAGCAGCTCCAGTGACCAAATGGTTAACTTATCCGTCTCGGATGCAGGAGGTCGCGGGTTCAAATCCCAGCTGAGTAATTCCAAAGACATAACAATGGCACTAGCAGCTGCCTCACGTAATGCTTAGCATTAAGAGGTTAGTGTTGGGAATAGCTGGCCTGGTATCATCATAAGGTGACTGGGTAGGGCCATTGGCAACCATGCTGCACATCTGAGCAGCACCATTTTCGTAGAAAATACACAAGACTATGGCATCAAACAAGAATGGGAGAAATATGTTTATAAAATGCTATGGCAATCATTACATTTGTTTCATAGGATTAGCAATAACAAACATTAAGCTCTCACATACTGATGCTGGCCAAGCCCGAGACTTGAACCCATGTGGACAGAGCTGAGATGTCACTGATCTGTAAAGGCTTGCGACTTAGACCAATCGGCGACCCAGGGCCCCAGGTGGTTAAAATTATGCCAAAGAAACCTTTAAAATGCAGCAGCCACATCACAGAGCCCAAATACTGAGGCTCCATACCAAACACCCAATGTCTATGTGTTTACACAATCGATGCCCCAAGTTAGGCAAGCTGATTCAGAGAAATGGAATGGGAAAACGTTCACCTTTTATATTAACAGAATTGAATAATATACACTATCATATCGGCCACTTCTGCACATTATATAATTTTGCGCAACAATGTCATTTATGTAAGCATTGGATCGTGTTGTTTTTGGGTGAACCTTCAATTGGTTTCAAGAAAGAGCAATTGTCTTTTAATTAACGAAAGTGATTTTCAGAAAGTGTACAAAAATATCCCACATTTCTACTCTACATGCATATGAAAATGTGATAACTAAATCTCAACATGAAGACCCACAGCATGACCTTCTTGAACTTGTGACACAGAAAAACCTAATTACCTTTTACAATCATATAAATAAATAAATACATAAAAAACATTATTTAAAAGATGGAAATGTTTACCATAGAGCATTTCTGCTTGTTAATCCACATTTCTGATATTGCACAGTTTCCCCATGCCTATATTTTGTCTATCCAACTTGTCATGTTGCCTCTCTAAAAGAAGAATCTATCCCCAAGTCCTCAACAAACTGTAAAAGAACCCTAAAACCTTGGGTCACTAAGGAATGTAAGGAAGCCGTACGACAACGCCGAGAAGCCTTGAAAAAATTTAACAATCATCCGACGCCCGAGAATTTAAGTAAATATCGTATTCTCCGGGCCAAAGCTCGTCGCACAATCAAAGAAAGTAAACGAGGATCATGGAAGAAATATGTTTCTTCTTTAAACTCTCGTTCGTCAATTAGGAAAGTTTGGGACATGATCCGCAAAATAAACGGAAAGAGAAAACACAATTATTTCCGACATCTGAAACTGAAACTGAACAATAACAATTTTAGCTCAAAACGTGACATAGCAAATGTTTTTGCCGATACATTCTCTAAAAATTTCTCATCATCTAATTATTCCGAAGCCTTCCAAAAATTGAAAACTCGAGAAGAAAAGTCACGTTTAAAATTCACATCCAACAACTCGGAAAGCTACAACCAACTGCTTCACTATTAGAACTTATGGAGGCTTTAGACAAGGCCCATGATACTTCCGCTGGGCCTGACGAAATACATTACCAGTTTTTAAAACACTGACTGGGGTGATGATAGAAAAGTCATACTCAATTTATATAGAACGTTTATACGGTCCAAACTGGACTATGGTTGAGTTGTGTATGGTTCAGACAGAAAATCATATTTGAAAATGCTTGATCCAGTTCATCATCAGGGAATAAGACTGGCTCTGGGAGCATTTAAAACATCCCCTTGTGAAAGCCTACTAGCTGAAGCCAATGAACCAACGTTATCGCATCGTAGAGAAATGCTTTCCGCACAGTATGCTCTGAAATTAAAATCAAACCCTCTGAATCCTGCTCTTTCGGCTGTTTTTCAACCCAAATACAAAACTTTATACGAAAATAAATCAAACGCCATACCTTCCTTTGGCATTAGAATATCATCCAGCCTCGACACTACAAATATAGATCTTTCTAAAATTCAGAAAACGTCTATGTCCGAAACACCACCCTGGCTAATTAAACAACCAAAAGTACATTTTACGTTACACGATGGAAAAAAATCCGAAACAAACCCTTGGCATTAAAGGTAACGAAAAAGCAGATCGCGCTGCTAAAATGGCCCTTACTCAAGAACCATCTGATTTTAAAATACCATATACTGATTTTAAGCCTTGTATCAGAAAGTTCTTTCGTCAGAAGTGGCAGGCATCATGGAATGATGCCGTGAATAACAAACTTCATGCAATCAAGCCAACTCTAGGAGAATGGACTCCTTCCTACAGAACCATGTGTAGGGAGGAGGTAGTCATTGCAAGAATCCGAATTGGTCATACTTACATCACCCACACCCACATACTAAAAGGTGAAGACCCACCAGAGTGCGTTTCTTGCAATGAACCATTCACTGTCAAGCACTTTATGATAGAGTGCTTTGACCTACAACCTACGCGCGATCGTTATTACATTGTGCATGACATGAAAGAACTTTCTGATACGATAAACATCACTCGTATTATAGAGTTCTTGAAAGCTGTAAATATTTACTCTAAACTCTGACTTTTATGCTATCACCTTGTGCAGTTTTATGCAATATATATACCGTCCCATTTTAATACCTTTTCATCTTTTTTCATTAACACAGAACATTTACATCTCCCGTTGATCGGGAAGCTTTATTTTGCACCGTTACCATCTTACCGTTTTTAATTTCAACCATTTGTTCTTTTATATCGCTGGTCGATATAGGACCTTTTATAAGTTTTAAAAGATCATACAAATAACATTGTTTGGCGCTAAATAGCCTAACAGTGATAATGCGCCGTTAAAAATCAAATAAATCGAATCAAATCAACCTAAACACACGACGCAACTAAACTGATGTCACAACGAAACTAACCCGGTGAAGTCTTGTGCACTTGATGGACGATTCTATTTTTCTCATACAACACAGGTTACGGAGTTCATTCTATTCGGTAACTGCTAGATAGTTCCTTACATTACCGGATAGTCGAGAGTTGATTTATATCTTTTGCACACATGAAATTTGGAATTACACCACGTGTTAAGCCAGTCTTCCACCATTGTTTCAGGTAAAATTTCAAGTATCATTTGCTCATCTTTTTATTATCGGTTTTTCCCTTTTATTATTGGGTTTGTGAAAAATAATTTACATGACTTGCCCACACCAATTATTATCCACCACTTGTTATATATTGTCACATGGCTGTCAGATACACATGACAATATAGTTATGTTAAAGATTTACTAGTACCATCTAGTTAAGTAACTTGTCCAATGATTTCACTCACAATGTCTGATAATTATTGATGGAATTGATAATAACAGTGACTGTATACAATGTTCCTTACAGCTTTCCATTAATAGTAGAATAACATATTTGATTGAACCCATGCTTCATTCATGGCTATGATAATATTACAAATCATATTAAAAGGTTCCATATCTTTGGAAAGTTCCTTGTTCTTTCATGTTCAAATAAGTATCGGGTTATCTTGTAACTTCAAAATTATATTACTACGCAGTGATAGATTCTATAAGAAATATTATCATTATACCATTCGTTTTTTAATGTTTGATTTTCCATTCCATATCCCTGACAATCTTTGTCATATATGGGTAAGACAGCACAACCACATTCCATGTTTCATTTGAAATAAAGTGTACACCACTCCTTCATTACAATGTAGTTATGTGTAGCCATTGCAAATGAAAATAGTACGATTCATCGAAACATTTAGAAACACAATATACTAGTAAATGTTTAATTGTTTCGTAATTGACGTAAATTTTACTTTACTCGTGTGTAAACATGTTTTTGATTTCCTTGCGATGAACAATTTCATTTTTACCAATTCAGAACAGTATCTCTACTTGCCACTGAATTTATATATGCGTATATCTATACTAGAGTTGTAAATTTGTATATCTATAACAATGAATACATGTCTATAACAATGATTATATATTTGTGTCTGTAACAAGACATGTATACACTCGTGTACATATAGGAATGAAGATATACATTTGTATCTATAAGAATGAATGTATAAATTTGTATTGAAATTAACATATACATATGTGTAAATATAAAAATGAAGGAATAGATTTGTATATCTCACGATGAATTATATATATATATATATATATATATATATATATATAACAATGACCATACATATCTGTATTCTTAACAATGAATATATACATTTGAGTATAATGATGAATGTATACATTCATTTATATATAAAAATGAATGTATACATTTGTTTATCGGCAAGAAATAAGGTATACATTTGTGCATCTTTACATTCAGTATGTAAAGTTATTATTTTACTAATATAGATTTTAAAGACATTGTACAAAAAGTATCAGCAGCAAAAGTTATATTTTCTTTAAATGATTAACTAATTTTCGTACGCGAGCAGTACTACAGTGTTCATGACATGAATGAACTTTTTCATAGAATAAACGTAAGTTGTATTCTTGAAGTCTTGAAAGAAATTTTTTCTAAACTACAACTTTATGCCATCACGTTGAAAAAGTTTTAAGTAATGTATAAACCGTCCTTTACATTGAACATCTTTTTCTTCTATCATCATTAAGATACACCGTTTACAGTCCCCGTTGATCGGGAAGCTTTATTTATTACCTTCTCCACCTTGTCGTTTAACATTTAACTCTTTGGTTTATATCGCTGGTTGATACGAAACCTTTTCCCACTATTAAAATACCCTACATATGACCTTTTGTTTGGCTCGAAATAGGCTAATCGTGCTGATGCGCCGTAAAAATATAATCAATCACTCAGTTCTCACTAATTTTAATGTGCATGGTTAAAAACAACAAAGGAACAAAAGTGATATGACGGGACTCGTATAGCCAGAAAAAGTAAAAATTCCATGGCCATTTCTTCCTTTAAACTCCAGCATACTGAAAAGTGTCTCTGATATTCTTCAGCGTTAAAAATCTGTTCAAATTACTTGTCGTTGACGCAATGGGTCTCGTATGAAAACCATTTTTATTTAGGACGAAAATACATAAAAAATCAAAAAACAAAATTTACTTAAAAATCGTTTATTTGAAAACCGTACATGAACGTTTAGGCTTTTGGAATGGTATATTCAGTAGAATAGTTCATTTCGCTTCACATTAAAAGGTGTATAAATGGCACTGGAAAAAGGACGTTCCGAGATAAAAGCTTCTCAACACTGGACAAACTGTTCAGGATTTCCTCATTGGCCTTTGACTATCAATAACTTATTTTGATATAGGTTTCCAACTAGCTGGGCTGTCTCTCCACCTCTCTTTTGGCTGAAGATCACACTTTTCGCTAGAAAGATTTCTTAGGCCAATTGTCACCATATGGGGTAAGTTGGATCGGATTTGATCTGCATAGTGAGCGTCTTCATTTAGTTGTCAAGATAAGTCTTAAGTTTAATTAAAGCAGATGTCAATAGGAGGATAATTTTGTTAAATTTGTTTCTTTTAAGTGTAGCAAGGGCCAATTTTGCATCCATCAGTTCCACTAACCTGGACGCTTTTTTTGTATGCACTGTGATAATCATTTCTTAGTGCATTGCCACGCTTTATCTGTGCGCACTTATCCAATTCTGGCCACCGCGTTTCTATGCCTAAGCGTTTCAAACACACTTTCATCATTTTTTTATTTTACAGTTGGTGGCATCAAATTGTTTGCCATATTTGTTGCTGGCCAGTCGGTCACATTTGGGCTCCAGACTAATTTTAGTTCGGGCCAACTGACGCATTCTCGGGGAGATGTTCTTTTGTGTAATATTTCCGAAAGACGGTATTAGTTCCTTATTTCTTATAAATCCGTAGATTTAATCTTTGTGCATAAAGTAAAGAATTAGTGTAAGAAATTTACAACTTGGTGACTCATCCTCCATTGTGTTGCTCAACAGCAACCTCGAGCGTGTGCACGAAGGTTTAATTGCTCGTAGGCTGCTGTAATTTAAATTTGTATGACCTGCAGTGCTTCCAAAAGATCATCCTACTTTATAATAAATAACAACAAAAAAAACCAGACAATAAAGGCAGGGGAGATAGTTATACTTGAGTCTGTGGCTGATGTTTTTGCCAGAGTTAGATCTCCATTCTTCAATAGTGAGTATTCTTCAGCCTTAATGGGAAATCCAGTGTAAAAGGTCAAAAGACATAGTCTCAATGGGAATTAGCATTACAGACCCCCATGGACTGTTTAGCCTCAAACTTTTTATGTACACCCTGGGACTGTATGGCCTCAAGAGAAATGGAACATAGGAATAGTGGGGCTGTAAAGCGACAACGAGAAATATTGCGTCTGACGTCACGGTAGGGGAGATTAGTAACACTGTAGCAACATGGGGTAAATGACGTCACAGGACTGAGCGAAGGTAGAGATTAATATAACACATATACAACAGACAAAACACTGATACATTTAACATTTTTGTATGGAGTTGGGCAACAAAGTCAATTTTTTTTTCGAGGCAAATGAGGAGCCCTGTAAAGAGCCTATGGGTTTATGTTAACATTATTTTGTGAACATAGATGGCATCGTATAGGTCTCCTTCTTTTCCTCAAACTTTGCCTCACTTCTGGTCCGTAAATCAAAACCCTCTTTAAACAGCCTTGCCTTTCCACATAAATTCTTCTCTTCCAAATGCTTGCAACCGTCATCTTGACAATAGTCCACGATGATCTGTCATACATGGGTAAGTCCGTACCTCAGAACATTGAAGATACGAGAGTAGAGGATTCTACGTCGGTCCACATCTTGTAACGAGAACAGGTAAGGAATGCAGCGAACTGTGGTTATTGATAAAGGAAGGGAGGAGTGAAACGGATTGAGAGTGTTAATCAATCCGAGCAGGCGTTACAAAATTCAGTCACACACGGAGTCAGTCGTCCAATCCGAAGAGAGCAGTCTGTGAAGTCACATTCCCTGTATAGAGGCACTAGCATCTGTGTGCAGTCAGAGCCCAGAAGAGTGGAAACAGTTTTTCTCTCTAACAATTGGATTATTATTCCTAAGGATCAAATGTATAACATTACTCTAGCAATAATATTGAATAATAATTTTCATGATTAGCTGTTTTAGCATAATTTTGCTTTTAAAAAAGGAAACTTTTTTCTTTAACAAATTATTTCATTCAAGTGGGTAGTCCTCGCAGTCTGAAAATGGCCACTACTACTTCAAAAAGCCCGCAAGGAGGGAAGATCAGGAACTATTTTCATACAGAGCTTAAAGATACGGAACAATGAAGGTTGCTATTGGCTTACAGATCTCCAGGATGCCAAGTGCAGAACCTGACCGAATTTACAGAGGCTTAAAGGCCAAGACCAGTATAAATTTTGCAATATCATAATTATAGCGAGAGGAACTAAGACGGAAAACTTTCAAGGTCTGCACAGTGGTGGAATATGTTTATACTTCTTATTTGCCAAGGGAGATATACCCCTCTACAAGAACAACCAAACAATAAAAAATAAAGGAAAGGCGGTGAAGATATACGCACCCCCCACCACTGATAAATGTCCTGGGAGATAAAAACGTGGAGGTCCACTTCTCTGGGCTTCTATTAGAAATCTCACTAAAAGAGTTGACAAGTAAAGCAATATATGTACCGCCCCTTTTTGTAATACCTTTTCATCATTCTTTATTAACATACACCATTTACATCCCCCCTAGGGGCCCCGAGTGGCCGAGTGGTCTAAAGCACTCTCCGTTACGGATCACTGCCATCTCACCTCTGTCTGCGTAGGTTCGAGTCTCGGATTCAGCCAATGTGGGTATGTGAGAAAGCTTGCCAGTAGCTTCTCGAGGGTCGTTGGTTCTTTCCGGTGTTTTCCCGGGTTCTTCCTCCACCATTAATACTGGCCGCCATGTATAGCCTATCGAGTGCTGAAAAATGGCGTTAAACCCTAAACAACAACAACTACATCTCCCGTTGATCGGGAAGCTTTATTTTTCACCATTACCATCTTATCGTTTTAATTTCAGCTATTCGTTTTTTATATTGCTGGTCGATATGAGACTTTTTATAATTTTTAAAAGATACATATAACATTTTGCTTGGCGTTCAATAGCATAAAAGTGCTGATGCGCCGTTAAAACTAAATCAATCAATCGAATATTTACCACCATTTTTTGTAGTACTACTAAAGAATGATAATGACCAAAATTAGTTAAATATATGAGAATAATGATAATACAATGGAATCTCTCTGTACAGATCATCTGTGTGATGGATTAAACATGGCTCTATAAAGAACTTGGAAATGCAAGGAAGGTAAAATACATTTAAAAACTGAAAGGGGCGAAGTCTGAAGCTGTATGAAAATTGTATGTTTATTGTCTAAGGGCAGTGATGATTATGGAAGTTGCACTGAAATATTGATAATTGTTTCAGAAAATGAAAAGTGCGAGGGCCATTTGAAAGGAATGAATGCTCTGTATTCATCCAATTTTATTATTGAGGGCGAGAAACACCATTAATGCATTTTTAGATGAGAAGTTGAGTTTTTATAGCTTTGAACAATTTCCACATTGTCAAATGCTTTTGAAAAGACGACCCAAATAAAAAAAACGTCTTTTAATTGGCACACTTTTGCTCACTATTGGCATTTTCCTTACGAACCTTTTTAGTTTTTTGCACATGAATAAATATTTGTGTTCTTTTACAAACAAGTGGGGCCATGGGTGGCAGCGTGGTCTGAAGTGCTCAACAGTACTGATTGCTGCCATCTAAACCGGTTATTGTCTTGGCCAATGCTGGTATGTGAGGAAAGTGCCACTAGCTTCCAGAGGGTCGGTGGTTCTTACTGGGTTCTTCCCAGGTTATTCCGCCACTATTTATACAGGCTGCAGTTTATAGTCTATCTTGGGGTGAGAAATGGCTTTACACCCCAAAGCAACAATGAAACCAAACACTACTTGATACCAACAAATATATTACTATAGTGTTATGTAAGTATGAGATACATGAAATATAAATATCTGAAATTAGTTATCAACATATCTCAATGTATATATATATATATATATATATATATATATATATATATATATATATATATATATATATATATATATATATATAACTAAAGGAAAAAATTATGGATGCAAATACACTCAAACACCCAATTTAACATTGCAATGTGTGCAAAATAAGCTACTACTCGCCGATACTTTTTCCTTTACAAAAAAATGTTTGTAGGCAGTCGGAATTTTCATCATTGCATTTTTCGGATTACTTTCGGCAACATTGGATGCACGTTTTAGCTTGTCTCGTTTGTTGCCAATCCAATTCTAGAATACCAAAAACATAAGGAATCACAAGTTTTAGTATCTTCTCACTGTTAATTATTGGACAGAATGTGTGCTGGATGTAAATATCATTCAGATTATCTTTAGTGATTTCGAAAAAGAATGTTTATACACAAACAGGTAGACTTACAGACAAATCAAATTGTGCCTCTCTCAAAAATATTTTTAGCCTAGAAATATACGAAGATCTACACAAATTTAGAATATACAGATACCACAAAATAATGGAGAAATTCTTAAATCATTGTGAACTTCTAAATTTTCCAACACCACAACTTTCATTAATTAACACAAACGGACCCAATTGTGTGTTACCAAGTTTTTATGTGTATAAAAACATAACAGACTGGAACAATAGATACATGCACATAGGCTTCATAAATTATATGGACAGTGATCTGAAAAGGATAAAAGGCTGATGTTTGTCAAATGTGAATCTGAACTACAGCAAAATTATCTAAAAATACGTGACCTTGACTTTATGCTTTTTAAGAGCAAGATTGACAACAAGAATGCTGACACTAGCCTTGTCTTTGGTGTTGTATAGCCCACTGTCCCAGGAAGACTCGAGGCCCTTTAACTGACCTTCTGTAAAAACAGTCATTGGTCTCTTGTCATTCTATTCAAAAAGAGAGCAACATCTCTGTACATGTAATATGCTGCAATAGAATGGTAGTGACAAAACATAACATAGGTATTAGTAATATGTAGCCGCTGGAGTATACTGGGACGGGCAATTAACCAGGGCTCAGCTTTGGCACATGAGCAATAACAAACTTCATAATACCAACATTTGATCAAGTATTGTTTTCATTTTAATAAATCTTTTATAAGAAGCTTAATTTTAAGGCAAAACTCATTTAGAGAAAAATAGTGAGACATTGCCATCCATGCTAATTTAAGTACACTGATTCTTACTGCAGGAACCATTCTCTCCATACTTGCATACATAATGCGGTGTTTATAAAACATTGGACAGCGATAAGCCAGTGTGACAAAAGACATCAAAAGGTTCAATTTATACATGAGCATATATTTTCTTGTGGTCATAATTTACTATTTTTCAATTCATTTTCAAAAAGTTTCCTCCTTAAACCAATTCATAAACTATATATATTTTCAGAATAATTTGTCAAAATAAACCAAAAGAATTATCAGTGTGATCATCACACACCTGATAATGCAAGAATTGTTGTGCAAGTGCATAAAGACTTGTCTAATAACATGATTACTCCTGTTAGAACTTCATTTTCATCCAAATGACCTCACATAATACATATGCATCAAACACTATTCTACAGTAGATTAGCAGGTTATAGTCTGTTCCAGACTGAGATCTATAAAGCAGGCATTTTGTTAGGGTATTGAGTAGGACTTAAAATATGGCGGGGAAATTGCCCTATAGGTGTGAGGAATGGAGTAGTCTATGTGTAGAGGAATTTTTTAAAGGTAGACAATGGTAGGACTTGCCATTAAAATGTGCGATTAATGCACATTTGGTTAATCTTTCGTTGTATTCAGGACTCGTCAAGTTTTGTTCTATCACTTGTCAGAACAAGTTGTTTCAGAACAGTCCTTTGTCACACCCGTATTTTCATTTCACCCAATCTCTTGCTATTATTTGTTTTTTATATGCATTTTAATCATCTGAATGAAACAAAAAATCCAAACATGTTATTTCTTCCAAGGTCTTAATGTTTGTTTTTACAATGTTCATGTCGAGTTATCTTATATACACTGATTATTATTATTATTCCAGTATGGTAACACATGTTCATATATCATCAAGAATGGAAAATAATTGTCTGTTATTTAGGTTTTGCCTAAGATATTCTATAAAGACTTGATCAATATGTGTATACATGCTCAAGAATTCTCAATGGCTTCTCAAAGCAGCTCCAGTGACCAAATGGTTAACTTATCCGTCTCGGATGCAGGAGGTCGCGGGTTCAAATCCCAGCTGAGTAATTCCAAAGACATAACAATGGCACTAGCAGCTGCCTCACGTAATGCTTAGCATTAAGAGGTTAGTGTTGGGAATAGCTGGCCTGGTATCATCATAAGGTGACTGGGTAGGGCCATTGGCAACCATGCTGCACATCTGAGCAGCACCATTTTCGTAGAAAATACACAAGACTATGGCATCAAACAAGAATGGGAGAAATATGTTTATAAAATGCTATGGCAATCATTACATTTGTTTCATAGGATTAGCAATAACAAACATTAAGCTCTCACATACTGATGCTGGCCAAGCCCGAGACTTGAACCCATGTGGACAGAGCTGAGATGTCACTGATCTGTAAAGGCTTGCGACTTAGACCAATCGGCGACCCAGGGCCCCAGGTGGTTAAAATTATGCCAAAGAAACCTTTAAAATGCAGCAGCCACATCACAGAGCCCAAATACTGAGGCTCCATACCAAACACCCAATGTCTATGTGTTTACACAATCGATGCCCCAAGTTAGGCAAGCTGATTCAGAGAAATGGAATGGGAAAACGTTCACCTTTTATATTAACAGAATTGAATAATATACACTATCATATCGGCCACTTCTGCACATTATATAATTTTGCGCAACAATGTCATTTATGTAAGCATTGGATCGTGTTGTTTTTGGGTGAACCTTCAATTGGTTTCAAGAAAGAGCAATTGTCTTTTAATTAACGAAAGTGATTTTCAGAAAGTGTACAAAAATATCCCACATTTCTACTCTACATGCATATGAAAATGTGATAACTAAATCTCAACATGAAGACCCACAGCATGACCTTCTTGAACTTGTGACACAGAAAAACCTAATTACCTTTTACAATCATATAAATAAATAAATACATAAAAAACATTATTTAAAAGATGGAAATGTTTACCATAGAGCATTTCTGCTTGTTAATCCACATTTCTGATATTGCACAGTTTCCCCATGCCTATATTTTGTCTATCCAACTTGTCATGTTGCCTCTCTAAAAGAAGAATCTATCCCCAAGTCCTCAACAAACTGTAAAAGAACCCTAAAACCTTGGGTCACTAAGGAATGTAAGGAAGCCGTACGACAACGCCGAGAAGCCTTGAAAAAATTTAACAATCATCCGACGCCCGAGAATTTAAGTAAATATCGTATTCTCCGGGCCAAAGCTCGTCGCACAATCAAAGAAAGTAAACGAGGATCATGGAAGAAATATGTTTCTTCTTTAAACTCTCGTTCGTCAATTAGGAAAGTTTGGGACATGATCCGCAAAATAAACGGAAAGAGAAAACACAATTATTTCCGACATCTGAAACTGAAACTGAACAATAACAATTTTAGCTCAAAACGTGACATAGCAAATGTTTTTGCCGATACATTCTCTAAAAATTCCTCATCATCTAATTATTCCGAAGCCTTCCAAAAATTGAAAACTCGAGAAGAAAAGTCACGTTTAAAATTCACATCCAACAACTCGGAAAGCTACAACCAACTGCTTCACTATTAGAACTTATGGAGGCTTTAGACAAGGCCCATGATACTTCCGCTAGGCCTGACGAAATACATTACCAGTTTTTAAAACACTGACTGGGGTGATGATAGAAAAGTCATACTCAATTTATATAGAACGTTTATACGGTCCAAACTGGACTATGGTTGAGTTGTGTATGGTTCAGACAGAAAATCATATTTGAAAATGCTTGATCCAGTTCATCATCAGGGAATAAGACTGGCTCTGGGAGCATTTAAAACATCCCCTTGTGAAAGCCTACTAGCTGAAGCCAATGAACCAACGTTATCGCATCGTAGAGAAATGCTTTCCGCACAGTATGCTCTGAAATTAAAATCAAACCCTCTGAATCCTGCTCTTTCGGCTGTTTTTCAACCCAAATACAAAACTTTATACGAAAATAAATCAAACGCCATACCTTCCTTTGGCATTAGAATATCATCCAGCCTCGACACTACAAATATAGATCTTTCTAAAATTCAGAAAACGTCTATGTCCGAAACACCACCCTGGCTAATTAAACAACCAAAAGTACATTTTACGTTACACGATGGAAAAAAATCCGAAACAAACCCTTGGCATTAAAGGTAACGAAAAAGCAGATCGCGCTGCTAAAATGGCCCTTACTCAAGAACCATCTGATTTTAAAATACCATATACTGATTTTAAGCCTTGTATCAGAAAGTTCTTTCGTCAGAAGTGGCAGGCATCATGGAATGATGCCGTGAATAACAAACTTCATGCAATCAAGCCAACTCTAGGAGAATGGACTCCTTCCTACAGAACCATGTGTAGGGAGGAGGTAGTCATTGCAAGAATCCGAATTGGTCATACTTACATCACCCACACCCACATACTAAAAGGTGAAGACTCACCAGAGTGCGTTTCTTGCAATGAACCATTCACTGTCAAGCACTTTATGATAGAGTGCTTTGACCTACAACCTACGCGCGATCGTTATTACATTGTGCATGACATGAAAGAACTTTCTGATACGATA
Source organism: Sinohyriopsis cumingii (assembly GCA_028554795.2). Classification (NCBI taxonomy): domain Eukaryota; kingdom Metazoa; phylum Mollusca; class Bivalvia; order Unionida; family Unionidae; genus Sinohyriopsis; species Sinohyriopsis cumingii. The sequence continues at coordinate 69,120,679 of CM068833.1, read as the reverse complement.
AACATCACTCGTATTATAGAGTTCTTGAAAGCTGTAAATATTTACTCTAAACTCTGACTTTTATGCTATCACCTTGTGCAGTTTTATGCAATATATATACCGTCCCATTTTAATACCTTTTCATCTTTTTTCATTAACACAGAACATTTACATCTCCCGTTGATCGGGAAGCTTTATTTTGCACCGTTACCATCTTACCGTTTTTAATTTCAACCATTTGTTCTTTTATATCGCTGGTCGATATAGGACCTTTTATAAGTTTTAAAAGATCATACAAATAACAGATTGTTTGGCGCTAAATAGCCTAACAGTGATAATGCGCCGTTAAAAATCAAATAAATCGAATCAAATCAACCTAAACACACGACGCAACTAAACTGATGTCACAACGAAACTAACCCGGTGAAGTCTTGTGCACTTGATGGACGATTCTATTTTTCTCATACAACACAGGTTACGGAGTTCATTCTATTCGGTAACTGCTAGATAGTTCCTTACATTACCGGATAGTCGAGAGTTGATTTATATCTTTTGCACACATGAAATTTGGAATTACACCACGTGTTAAGCCAGTCTTCCACCATTGTTTCAGGTAAAATTTCAAGTATCATTTGCTCATCTTTTTATTATCGGTTTTTCCCTTTTATTATTGGGTTTGTGAAAAATAATTTACATGACTTGCCCACACCAATTATTATCCACCACTTGTTATATATTGTCACATGGCTGTCAGATACACATGACAATATAGTTATGTTAAAGATTTACTAGTACCATCTAGTTAAGTAACTTGTCCAATGATTTCACTCACAATGTCTGATAATTATTGATGGAATTGATAATAACAGTGACTGTATACAATGTTCCTTACAGCTTTCCATTAATAGTAGAATAACATATTTGATTGAACCCATGCTTCATTCATGGCTATGATAATATTACAAATCATATTAAAAGGTTCCATATCTTTGGAAAGTTCCTTGTTCTTTCATGTTCAAATAAGTATCGGGTTATCTTGTAACTTCAAAATTATATTACTACGCAGTGATAGATTCTATAAGAAATATTATCATTATACCATTCGTTTTTTAATGTTTGATTTTCCATTCCATATCCCTGACAATCTTTGTCATATATGGGTAAGACAGCACAACCACATTCCATGTTTCATTTGAAATAAAGTGTACACCACTCCTTCATTACAATGTAGTTATGTGTAGCCATTGCAAATGAAAATAGTACGATTCATCGAAACATTTAGAAACACAATATACTAGTAAATGTTTAATTGTTTCGTAATTGACGTAAATTTTACTTTACTCGTGTGTAAACATGTTTTTGATTTCCTTGCGATGAACAATTTCATTTTTACCAATTCAGAACAGTATCTCTACTTGCCACTGAATTTATATATGCGTATATCTATACTAGAGTTGTAAATTTGTATATCTATAACAATGAATACATGTCTATAACAATGATTATATATTTGTGTCTGTAACAAGACATGTATACACTCGTGTACATATAGGAATGAAGATATACATTTGTATCTATAAGAATGAATGTATAAATTTGTATTGAAATTAACATATACATATGTGTAAATATAAAAATGAAGGAATAGATTTGTATATCTCACGATGAATTATATATATATATATATATATATATATATATATATATATATATATATATATATATAACAATGACCATACATATCTGTATTCTTAACAATGAATATATACATTTGAGTATAATGATGAATGTATACATTCATTTATATATAAAAATGAATGTATACATTTGTTTATCGGCAAGAAATAAGGTATACATTTGTGCATCTTTACATTCAGTATGTAAAGTTATTATTTTACTAATATAGATTTTAAAGACATTGTACAAAAAGTATCAGCAGCAAAAGTTATATTTTCTTTAAATGATTAACTAATTTTCGTACGCGAGCAGTACTACAGTGTTCATGACATGAATGAACTTTTTCATAGAATAAACGTAAGTTGTATTCTTGAAGTCTTGAAAGAAATTTTTTCTAAACTACAACTTTATGCCATCACGTTGAAAAAGTTTTAAGTAATGTATAAACCGTCCTTTACATTGAACATCTTTTTCTTCTATCATCATTAAGATACACCGTTTACAGTCCCCGTTGATCGGGAAGCTTTATTTATTACCTTCTCCACCTTGTCGTTTAACATTTAACTCTTTGGTTTATATCGCTGGTTGATACGAAACCTTTTCCCACTATTAAAATACCCTACATATGACCTTTTGTTTGGCTCGAAATAGGCTAATCGTGCTGATGCGCCGTAAAAATATAATCAATCACTCAGTTCTCACTAATTTTAATGTGCATGGTTAAAAACAACAAAGGAACAAAAGTGATATGACGGGACTCGTATAGCCAGAAAAAGTAAAAATTCCATGGCCATTTCTTCCTTTAAACTCCAGCATACTGAAAAGTGTCTCTGATATTCTTCAGCGTTAAAAATCTGTTCAAATTACTTGTCGTTGACGCAATGGGTCTCGTATGAAAACCATTTTTATTTAGGACGAAAATACATAAAAAATCAAAAAACAAAATTTACTTAAAAATCGTTTATTTGAAAACCGTACATGAACGTTTAGGCTTTTGGAATGGTATATTCAGTAGAATAGTTCATTTCGCTTCACATTAAAAGGTGTATAAATGGCACTGGAAAAAGGACGTTCCGAGATAAAAGCTTCTCAACACTGGACAAACTGTTCAGGGTTTCCTCATTGGCCTTTGACTATCAATAACTTATTTTGATATAGGTTTCCAACTAGCTGGGCTGTCTCTCCACCTCTCTTTTGGCTGAAGATCACACTTTTCGCTAGAAAGATTTCTTAGGCCAATTGTCACCATATGGGGTAAGTTGGATCGGATTTGATCTGCATAGTGAGCGTCTTCATTTAGTTGTCAAGATAAGTCTTAAGTTTAATTAAAGCAGATGTCAATAGGAGGATAATTTTGTTAAATTTGTTTCTTTTAAGTGTAGCAAGGGCCAATTTTGCATCCATCAGTTCCACTAACCTGGACGCTTTTTTTGTATGCACTGTGATAATCATTTCTTAGTGCATTGCCACGCTTTATCTGTGCGCACTTATCCAATTCTGGCCACCGCGTTTCTATGCCTAAGCGTTTCAAACACACTTTCATCATTTTTTTATTTTACAGTTGGTGGCATCAAATTGTTTGCCATATTTGTTGCTGGCCAGTCGGTCACATTTGGGCTCCAGACTAATTTTAGTTCGGGCCAACTGACGCATTCTCGGGGAGATGTTCTTTTGTGTAATATTTCCGAAAGACGGTATTAGTTCCTTATTTCTTATAAATCCGTAGATTTAATCTTTGTGCATAAAGTAAAGAATTAGTGTAAGAAATTTACAACTTGGTGACTCATCCTCCATTGTGTTGCTCAACAGCAACCTCGAGCGTGTGCACGAAGGTTTAATTGCTCGTAGGCTGCTGTAATTTAAATTTGTATGACCTGCAGTGCTTCCAAAAGATCATCCTACTTTATAATAAATAACAACAAAAAAAACCAGACAATAAAGGCAGGGGAGATAGTTATACTTGAGTCTGTGGCTGATGTTTTTGCCAGAGTTAGATCTCCATTCTTCAATAGTAAGTATTCTTCAGCCTTAATGGGAAATCCAGTGTAAAAGGTCAAAAGACATAGTCTCAATGGGAATTAGCATTACAGACCCCCATGGACTGTTTAGCCTCAAACTTTTTATGTACACCCTGGGACTGTATGGCCTCAAGAGAAATGGAACATAGGAATAGTGGGGCTGTAAAGCGACAACGAGAAATATTGCGTCTGACGTCACGGTAGGGGAGATTAGTAACACTGTAGCAACATGGGGTAAATGACGTCACAGGACTGAGCGAAGGTAGAGATTAATATAACACATATACAACAGACAAAACACTGATACATTTAACATTTTTGTATGGAGTTGGGCAACAAAGTCAATTTTTTTTTCGAGGCAAATGAGGAGCCCTGTAAAGAGCCTATGGGTTTATGTTAACATTATTTTGTGAACATAGATGGCATCGTATAGGTCTCCTTCTTTTCCTCAAACTTTGCCTCACTTCTGGTCCGTAAATCAAAACCCTCTTTAAACAGCCTTGCCTTTCCACATAAATTCTTCTCTTCCAAATGCTTGCAACCGTCATCTTGACAATAGTCCACGATGATCTGTCATACATGGGTAAGTCCGTACCTCAGAACATTGAAGATACGAGAGTAGAGGATTCTACGTCGGTCCACATCTTGTAACGAGAACAGGTAAGGAATGCAGCGAACTGTGGTTATTGATAAAGGAAGGGAGGAGTGAAACGGATTGAGAGTGTTAATCAATCCGAGCAGGCGTTACAAAATTCAGTCACACACGGAGTCAGTCGTCCAATCCGAAGAGAGCAGTCTGTGAAGTCACATTCCCTGTATAGAGGCACTAGCATCTGTGTGCAGTCAGAGCCCAGAAGAGTGGAAACAGTTTTTCTCTCTAACAATTGGATTATTATTCCTAAGGATCAAATGTATAACATTACTCTAGCAATAATATTGAATAATAATTTTCATGATTAGCTGTTTTAGCATAATTTTGCTTTTAAAAAAGGAAACTTTTTTCTTTAACAAATTATTTCATTCAAGTGGGTAGTCCTCGCAGTCTGAAAATGGCCACTACTACTTCAAAAAGCCCGCAAGGAGGGAAGATCAGGAACTATTTTCATACAGAGCTTAAAGATACGGAACAATGAAGGTTGCTATTGGCTTACAGATCTCCAGGATGCCAAGTGCAGAACCTGACCGAATTTACAGAGGCTTAAAGGCCAAGACCAGTATAAATTTTGCAATATCATAATTATAGCGAGAGGAACTAAGACGGAAAACTTTCAAGGTCTGCACAGTGGTGGAATATGTTTATACTTCTTATTTGCCAAGGGAGATATACCCCTCTACAAGAACAACCAAACAATAAAAAATAAAGGAAAGGCGGTGAAGATATACGCACCCCCCACCACTGATAAATGTCCTGGGAGATAAAAACGTGGAGGTCCACTTCTCTGGGCTTCTATTAGAAATCTCACTAAAAGAGTTGACAAGTAAAGCAATATATGTACCGCCCCTTTTTGTAATACCTTTTCATCATTCTTTATTAACATACACCATTTACATCCCCCCTAGGGGCCCCGAGTGGCCGAGTGGTCTAAAGCACTCTCCGTTACGGATCACTGCCATCTCACCTCTGTCTGCGTAGGTTCGAGTCTCGGATTCAGCCAATGTGGGTATGTGAGAAAGCTTGCCAGTAGCTTCTCGAGGGTCGTTGGTTCTTTCCGGTGTTTTCCCGGGTTCTTCCTCCACCATTAATACTGGCCGCCATGTATAGCCTATCGAGTGCTGAAAAATGGCGTTAAACCCTAAACAACAACAACTACATCTCCCGTTGATCGGGAAGCTTTATTTTTCACCATTACCATCTTATCGTTTTAATTTCAGCTATTCGTTTTTTATATTGCTGGTCGATATGAGACTTTTTATAATTTTTAAAAGATACATATAACATTTTGCTTGGCGTTCAATAGCATAAAAGTGCTGATGCGCCGTTAAAACTAAATCAATCAATCGAATATTTACCACCATTTTTTGTAGTACTACTAAAGAATGATAATGACCAAAATTAGTTAAATATATGAGAATAATGATAATACAATGGAATCTCTCTGTACAGATCATCTGTGTGATGGATTAAACATGGCTCTATAAAGAACTTGGAAATGCAAGGAAGGTAAAATACATTTAAAAACTGAAAGGGGCGAAGTCTGAAGCTGTATGAAAATTGTATGTTTATTGTCTAAGGGCAGTGATGATTATGGAAGTTGCACTGAAATATTGATAATTGTTTCAGAAAATGAAAAGTGCGAGGGCCATTTGAAAGGAATGAATGCTCTGTATTCATCCAATTTTATTATTGAGGGCGAGAAACACCATTAATGCATTTTTAGATGAGAAGTTGAGTTTTTATAGCTTTGAACAATTTCCACATTGTCAAATGCTTTTGAAAAGACGACCCAAATAAAAAAAACGTCTTTTAATTGGCACACTTTTGCTCACTATTGGCATTTTCCTTACGAACCTTTTTAGTTTTTTGCACATGAATAAATATTTGTGTTCTTTTACAAACAAGTGGGGCCATGGGTGGCAGCGTGGTCTGAAGTGCTCAACAGTACTGATTGCTGCCATCTAAACCGGTTATTGTCTTGGCCAATGCTGGTATGTGAGGAAAGTGCCACTAGCTTCCAGAGGGTCGGTGGTTCTTACTGGGTTCTTCCCAGGTTATTCCGCCACTATTTATACAGGCTGCAGTTTATAGTCTATCTTGGGGTGAGAAATGGCTTTACACCCCAAAGCAACAATGAAACCAAACACTACTTGATACCAACAAATATATTACTATAGTGTTATGTAAGTATGAGATACATGAAATATAAATATCTGAAATTAGTTATCAACATATCTCAATGTATATATATATATATATATATATATATATATATATATATATATATATATATATATATATATATATATATATATAACTAAAGGAAAAAATTATGGATGCAAATACACTCAAACACCCAATTTAACATTGCAATGTGTGCAAAATAAGCTACTACTCGCCGATACTTTTTCCTTTACAAAAAAATGTTTGTAGGCAGTCGGAATTTTCATCATTGCATTTTTCGGATTACTTTCGGCAACATTGGATGCACGTTTTAGCTTGTCTCGTTTGTTGCCAATCCAATTCTAGAATACCAAAAACATAAGGAATCACAAGTTTTAGTATCTTCTCACTGTTAATTATTGGACAGAATGTGTGCTGGATGTAAATATCATTCAGATTATCTTTAGTGATTTCGAAAAAGAATGTTTATACACAAACAGGTAGACTTACAGACAAATCAAATTGTGCCTCTCTCAAAAATATTTTTAGCCTAGAAATATACGAAGATCTACACAAATTTAGAATACACAGATACCACAAAATAATGGAGAAATTCTTAAATCATTGTGAACTTCTAAATTTTCCAACACAACAACTTTCATTAATTAACACAAACGGACCCAATTGTGTGTTACCAAGTTTTTATGTGTATAAAAACATAACAGACTGGAACAATAGATACATGCACATAGGCTTCATAAATTATATGGACAGTGATCTGAAAAGGATAAAAGGCTGATGTTTGTCAAATGTGAATCTGAACTACAGCAAAATTATCTAAAAATACGTGACCTTGACTTTATGCTTTTTAAGAGCAAGATTGACAACAAGAATGCTGACACTAGCCTTGTCTTTGGTGTTGTATAGCCCACTGTCCCAGGAAGACTCGAGGCCCTTTAACTGACCTTCTGTAAAAACAGTCATTGGTCTCTTGTCATTCTATTCAAAAAGAGAGCAACATCTCTGTACATGTAATATGCTGCAATAGAATGGTAGTGACAAAACATAACATAGGTATTAGTAATATGTAGCCGCTGGAGTATACTGGGACGGGCAATTAACCAGGGCTCAGCTTTGGCACATGAGCAATAACAAACTTCATAATACCAACATTTGATCAAGTATTGTTTTCTTTTTAATAAATCTTTTATAAGAAGCTTAATTTTAAGGCAAAACTCATTTAGAGAAAAATAGTGAGACATTGCCATCCATGCTAATTTAAGTACACTGATTCTTACTGCAGGAACCATTCTCTCCATACTTGCATACATAATGCGGTGTTTATAAAACATTGGACAGCGATAAGCCAGTGTGACAAAAGACATCAAAAGGTTCAATTTATACATGAGCATATATTTTCTTGTGGTCATAATTTACTATTTTTCAATTCATTTTCAAAAAGTTTCCTCCTTAAACCAATTCATAAACTATATATATTTTCAGAATAATTTGTCAAAATAAACCAAAAGAATTATCAGTGTGATCATCACACACCTGATAATGCAAGAATTGTTGTGCAAGTGCATAAAGACTTGTCTAATAACATGATTACTCCTGTTAGAACTTCATTTTCATCCAAATGACCTCACATAATACATATGCATCAAACACTATTCTACAGTAGATTAGCAGGTTATAGTCTGTTCCAGACTGAGATCTATAAAGCAGGCATTTTGTTAGGGTATTGAGTAGGACTTAAAATATGGCGGGGAAATTGCCCTATAGGTGTGAGGAATGGAGTAGTCTATGTGTAAAGGAATTTTTTAAAGGTAGACAATGGTAGGACTTGCCATTAAAATGTGCGATTAATGCACATTTGGTTAATCTTTCGTTGTATTCAGGACTCGTCAAGTTTTGTTCTATCACTTGTCAGAACAAGTTGTTTCAGAACAGTCCTTTGTCACACCCGTATTTTCATTTCACCCAATCTCTTGCTATTATTTGTTTTTTATATGCATTTTAATCATCTGAATGAAACAAAAAATCCAAACATGTTATTTCTTCCAAGGTCTTAATTTTTGTTTTTACAATGTTCATGTCGAGTTATCTTATATACACTGATTATTATTATTATTCCAGTATGGTAACACATGTTCATATATCATCAAGAATGGAAAATAATTGTCTGTTATTTAGGTTTTGCCTAAGATATTCTATAAAGACTTGATCAATATGTGTATACATGCTCAAGAATTCTCAATGGCTTCTCAAAGCAGCTCCAGTGACCAAATGGTTAACTTATCCGTCTCGGATGCAGGAGGTCGCGGGTTCAAATCCCAGCTGAGTAATTCCAAAGACATAACAATGGCACTAGCAGCTGCCTCACGTAATGCTTAGCATTAAGAGGTTAGTGTTGGGAATAGCTGGCCTGGTATCATCATAAGGTGACTGGGTAGGGCCATTGGCAACCATGCTGCACATCTGAGCAGCACCATTTTCGTAGAAAATACACAAGACTATGGCATCAAACAAGAATGGGAGAAATATGTTTATAAAATGCTATGGCAATCATTACATTTGTTTCATAGGATTAGCAATAACAAACATTAAGCTCTCACATACTGATGCTGGCCAAGCCCGAGACTTGAACCCATGTGGACAGAGCTGAGATGTCACTGATCTGTAAAGGCTTGCGACTTAGACCAATCGGCGACCCAGGGCCCCAGGTGGTTAAAATTATGCCAAAGAAACCTTTAAAATGCAGCAGCCACATCACAGAGCCCAAATACTGAGGCTCCATACCAAACACCCAATGTCTATGTGTTTACACAATCGATGCCCCAAGTTAGGCAAGCTGATTCAGAGAAATGGAATGGGAAAACGTTCACCTTTTATATTAACAGAATTGAATAATATACACTATCATATCGGCCACTTCTGTACATTATATAATTTTGCGCAACAATGTCATTTATGTAAGCATTGGATCGTGTTGTTTTTGGGTGAACCTTCAATTGGTTTCAAGAAAGAGCAATTGTCTTTTAATTAACGAAAGTGATTTTCAGAAAGTGTACAAAAATATCCCACATTTCTACTCTACATGCATATGAAAATGTGATAACTAAATCTCAACATGAAGACCCACAGCATGACCTTCTTGAACTTGTGACACAGAAAAACCTAATTACCTTTTACAATCATATAAATAAATAAATACATAAAAAACATTATTTAAAAGATGGAAATGTTTACCATAGAGCATTTCTGCTTGTTAATCCACATTTCTGATATTGCACAGTTTCCCCATGCCTATATTTTGTCTATCCAACTTGTCATGTTGCCTCTCTAAAAGAAGAATCTATCCCCAAGTCCTCAATAAACTGTAAAAGAACCCTAAAACCTTGGGTCACTAAGTTATGTAAGGAAGCCGTACGACAACGCCGAGAAGCCTTGAAAAAATTTAACAATCATCCGACGCCCGAGAATTTAAGTAAATATCGTATTCTCCGGGCCAAAGCTCGTCGCACAATCAAAGAAAGTAAACGAGGATCATGGAAGAAATATGTTTCTTCTTTAAACTCTCGTTCGTCAATTAGGAAAGTTTGGGACATGATCCGCAAAATAAACGGAAAGAGAAAACACAATTATTTCCGACATCTGAAACTGAAACTGAACAATAACAATTTTAGCTCAAAACGTGACATAGCAAATGTTTTTGCCGATACATTCTCTAAAAATTCCTCATCATCTAATTATTCCGAAGCCTTCCAAAAATTGAAAACTCGAGAAGAAAAGTCACGTTTAAAATTCACATCCAACAACTCGGAAAGCTACAACCAACTGCTTCACTATTAGAACTTATGGAGGCTTTAGACAAGGCCCATGATACTTCCGCTGGGCCTGACGAAATACATTACCAGTTTTTAAAACACTGACTGGGGTGATGATAGAAAAGTCATACTCAATTTATATAGAACGTTTATACGGTCCAAACTGGACTATGGTTGAGTTGTGTATGGTTCAGACAGAAAATCATATTTGAAAATGCTTGATCCAGTTCATCATCAGGGAATAAGACTGGCTCTGGGAGCATTTAAAACATCCCCTTGTGAAAGCCTACTAGCTGAAGCCAATGAACCAACGTTATCGCATCGTAGAGAAATGCTTTCCGCACAGTATGCTCTGAAATTAAAATCAAACCCTCTGAATCCTGCTCTTTCGGCTGTTTTTCAACCCAAATACAAAACTTTATACGAAAATAAATCAAACGCCATACCTTCCTTTGGCATTAGAATATCATCCAGCCTCGACACTACAAATATAGATCTTTCTAAAATTCAGAAAACGTCTATGTCCGAAACACCACCCTGGCTAATTAAACAACCAAAAGTACATTTTACGTTACACGATGGAAAAAAATCCGAAACAAACCCTTGGCATTAAAGGTAACGAAAAAGCAGATCGCGCTGCTAAAATGGCCCTTACTCAAGAACCATCTGATTTTAAAATACCATATACTGATTTTAAGCCTTGTATCAGAAAGTTCTTTCGTCAGAAGTGGCAGGCATCATGGAATGATGCCGTGAATAACAAACTTCATGCAATCAAGCCAACTCTAGGAGAATGGACTCCTTCCTACAGAACCATGTGTAGGGAGGAGGTAGTCATTGCAAGAATCCGAATTGGTCATACTTACATCACCCACACCCACATACTAAAAGGTGAAGACCCACCAGAGTGCGTTTCTTGCAATGAACCATTCACTGTCAAGCACTTTATGATAGAGTGCTTTGACCTACAACCTACGCGCGATCGTTATTACATTGTGCATGACATGAAAGAACTTTCTGATACGATAAACATCACTCGTATTATAGAGTTCTTGAAAGCTGTAAATATTTACTCTAAACTCTGACTTTTATGCTATCACCTTGTGCAGTTTTATGCAATATATATACCGTCCCATTTTAATACCTTTTCATCTTTTTTCATTAACACAGAACATTTACATCTCCCGTTGATCGGGAAGCTTTATTTTGCACCGTTACCATCTTACCGTTTTTAATTTCAACCATTTGTTCTTTTATATCGCTGGTCGATATAGGACCTTTTATAAGTTTTAAAAGATCATACAAATAACAGATTGTTTGGCGCTAAATAGCCTAACAGTGATAATGCGCCGTTAAAAATCAAATAAATCGAATCAAATCAACCTAAACACACGACGCAACTAAACTGATGTCACAACGAAACTAACCCGGTGAAGTCTTGTGCACTTGATGGACGATTCTATTTTTCTCATACAACACAGGTTACGGAGTTCATTCTATTCGGTAACTGCTAGATAGTTCCTTACATTACCGGATAGTCGAGAGTTGATTTATATCTTTTGCACACATGAAATTTGGAATTACACCACGTGTTAAGCCAGTCTTCCACCATTGTTTCAGGTAAAATTTCAAGTATCATTTGCTCATCTTTTTATTATCGGTTTTTCCCTTTTATTATTGGGTTTGTGAAAAATAATTTACATGACTTGCCCACACCAATTATTATCCACCACTTGTTATATATTGTCACATGGCTGTCAGATACACATGACAACATAGTTATGTTAAAGATTTACTAGTACCATCTAGTTAAGTAACTTGTCCAATGATTTCACTCACAATGTCTGATAATTATTGATGGAATTGATAATAACAGTGACTGTATACAATGTTCCTTACAGCTTTCCATTAATAGTAGAATAACATATTTGATTGAACCCATGCTTCATTCATGGCTATGATAATATTACAAATCATATTAAAAGGTTCCATATCTTTGGAAAGTTCCTTGTTCTTTCATGTTCAAATAAGTATCGGGTTATCTTGTAACTTCAAAATTATATTACTACGCAGTGATAGATTCTATAAGAAATATTATCATTATACCATTCGTTTTTTAATGTTTGATTTTCCATTCCATATCCCTGACAATCTTTGTCATATATGGGTAAGACAGCACAACCACATTCCATGTTTCATTTGAAATAAAGTGTACACCACTCCTTCATTACAATGTAGTTATGTGTAGCCATTGCAAATGAAAATAGTACGATTCATCGAAACATTTAGAAACACAATATACTAGTAAATGTTTAATTGTTTCGTAATTGACGTAAATTTTACTTTACTCGTGTGTAAACATGTTTTTGATTTCCTTGCGATGAACAATTTCATTTTTACCAATTCAGAACAGTATCTCTACTTGCCACTGAATTTATATATGCGTATATCTATACTAGAGTTGTAAATTTGTATATCTATAACAATGAATACATGTCTATAACAATGATTATATATTTTTGTCTGTAACAAGACATGTATACACTCGTGTACATATAGGAATGAAGATATACATTTGTATCTATAAGAATGAATGTATAAATTTGTATTGAAATTAACGTATACATATGTGTAAATATAAAAATGAAGGAATAGATTTGTATATCTCACGATGAATTATATATATATATATATATATATATATATATATATATATATATATATATATATATATATATATATATATATATAACAATGACCATACATATCTGTATTCTTAACAATGAATATATACATTTGAGTATAATGATGAATGTATACATTCATTTATATATAAAAATGAATGTATACATTTGTTTATCGGCAAGAAATAAGGTATACATTTGTGCATCTTTACATTCAGTATGTAAAGTTATTATTTTACTAATATAGATTTTAAAGACATTGTACAAAAAGTATCAGCAGGAAAATTTATATTTTCTTTAAATGATTTAACTAATTTTCGTACGCGAGCAGTACTACAGTGTTCATGACATGAATGAACTTTTTCATAGAATAAACGTAAGTTGTATTCTTGAAGTCTTAAAAGAAATTTTTTCTAAACTACAACTTTATGCCATCACGTTGAAAAAGTTTTAAGTAATGTATAAACCGTCCTTTACATTGAACATCTTTTTCTTCTATCATCATTAAGATACACCGTTTACAGTCCCCGTTGATCGGGAAGCTTTATTTATTACCTTCTCCACCTTGTCGTTTAACATTTAACTCTTTGGTTTATATCGCTGGTTGATACGAAACCTTTTCCCACTATTAAAATACCCTACATATGACCTTTTGTTTGGCTCGAAATAGGCTAATCGTGCTGATGCGCCGTAAAAATATAATCAATCACTCAGTTCTCACTAATTTTAATGTGCATGGTTAAAAACAACAAAGGAACAAAAGTGATATGACGGGACTCGTATAGCCAGAAAAAGTAAAAATTCCATGGCCATTTCTTCCTTTAAACTCCAGCATACTGAAAAGTGTCTCTGATATTCTTCAGCGTTAAAAATCTGTTCAAATTACTTGTCGTTGACGCAATGGGTCTCGTATGAAAACCATTTTTATTTAGGACGAAAATACATAAAAAATCAAAAAACAAAATTTACTTAAAAATCGTTTATTTGAAAACCGTACATGAACGTTTAGGCTTTTGGAATGGTATATTCAGTAGAATAGTTCATTTCGCTTCACATTAAAAGGTGTAGAAATGGCACTGGAAAAAGGACGTTCCGAGATAAAAGCTTCTCAACACTGGACAAACTGTTCAGGATTTCCTCATTGGCCTTTGACTATCAATAACTTATTTTGATATAGGTTTCCAACTAGCTGGGCTGTCTCTCCACCTCTCTTTTGGCTGAAGATCACACTTTTCGCTAGAAAGATTTCTTAGGCCAATTGTCACCATATGGGGTAAGTTGGATCGGATTTGATCTGCATAGTGAGCGTCTCCATTTAGTTCTCAAGATAAGTCTTAAGTTTAATTAAAGCAGATGTCAATAGGAGGATAATTTTGTTAAATTTGTTTCTTTTAAGTGTAGCAAGGGCCAATTTTGCATCCATCAGTTCCACTAACCTGGACGCTTTTTTTGTATGCACTGTGATAATCATTTCTTAGTGCATTGCCACGCTTTATCTGTGCGCACTTATCCAATTCTGGCCACCGCGTTTCTATGCCTAAGCGTTTCAAACACACTTTCATCATTTTTTTATTTTACAGTTGGTGGCATCAAATTGTTTGCCATATTTGTTGCTGGCCAGTCGGTCACATTTGGGCTCCAGACTAATTTTAGTTCGGGCCAACTGACGCATTCTCGGGGAGATGTTCTTTTGTGTAATATTTCCGAAAGACGGTATTAGTTCCTTATTTCTTATAAATCCGTAGATTTAATCTTTGTGCATAAAGTAAAGAATTAGTGTAAGAAATTTACAACTTGGTGACTCATCCTCCATTGTGTTGCTCAACAGCAACCTCGAGCGTGTGCACGAAGGTTTAATTGCTCGTAGGCTGCTGTAATTTAAATTTGTATGACCTGCAGTGCTTCCAAAAGATCATCCTACTTTATAATAAACAACAACAAAAAAACCCCAGACAATAAAGGCAGGGGAGATAGTTATACTTGAGTCTGTGGCTGATGTTTTTGCCAGAGTTAGATCTCCATTCTTCAATAGTAAGTATTCTTCAGCCTTAATGGGAAATCCAGTGTAAAAGGTCAAAAGACATAGTCTCAATGGGAATTAGCATTACAGACCCCCATGGACTGTTTAGCCTCAAACTTTTTATGTACACCCTGGGACTGTATGGCCTCAAGAGAAATGGAACATAGGAATAGTGGGGCTGTAAAGCGACAACGAGAAATATTGCGTCTGACGTCACGGTAGGGGAGATTAGTAACACTGTAGCAACATGGGGTAAATGACGTCACAGGACTGAGCGAAGGTAGAGATTAATATAACACATATACAACAGACAAAACACTGATACATTTAACATTTTTGTATGGAGTTGGGCAACAAAGTCAATTTTTTTTTCGAGGCAAATGAGGAGCCCTGTAAAGAGCCTATGGGTTTATGTTAACATTATTTTGTGAACATAGATGGCATCGTATAGGTCTCCTTCTTTTCCTCAAACTTTGCCTCACTTCTGGTCCGTAAATCAAAACCCTCTTTAAACAGCCTTGCCTTTCCACATAAATTCTTCTCTTCCAAATGCTTGCAACCGTCATCTTGACAATGGTCCACGATGATCTGTCATACATGGGTAAGTCCGTACCTCAGAACATTGAAGATACGAGAGTAGAGGATTCTACGTCGGTCCACATCTTGTAACGAGAACAGGTAAGGAATGCAGCGAACTGTGGTTATTGATAAGGGAAGGGAGGAGTGAAACGGATTGAGAGTGTTAATCAATCCGAGCAGGCGTTACAAAATTCAGTCACACACGGAGTCAGTCGTCCAATCCGAAGAGAGCAGTCTGTGAAGTCACATTCCCTGTATAGAGGCACTAGCATCTGTGTGCAGTCAGAGCCCAGAAGAGTGGAAACAGTTTTTCTCTCTAACAATTGGATTATTATTCCTAAGGATCAAATGTATAACATTACTCTAGCAATAATATTGAATAATAATTTTCATGATTAGCTGTTTTAGCATAATTTTGCTTTTAAAAAAGGAAACTTTTTTCTTTAACAAATTATTTCATTCAAGTGGGTAGTCCTCGCAGTCTGAAAATGGCCACTACTACTTCAAAAAGCCCGCAAGGAGGGAAGATCAGGAACTATTTTCATACAGAGCTTAAAGATACGGAACAATGAAGGTTGCTATTGGCTTACAGATCTCCAGGATGCCAAGTGCAGAACCTGACCCAATTTACAGAGGCTTAAAGGCCAAGACCAGTATAAATTTTGCAATATCATAATTATAGCGAGAGGAACTAAGACGGAAAACTTTCAAGGTCTGCACAGTGGTGGAATATGTTTATACTTCTTATTTGCCAAGGGAGATATACCCCTCTACAAGAACAACCAAACAATAAAAAATAAAGGAAAGGCGGTGAAGATATACGCACCCCCCACCACTGATAAAAGTCCTGGGAGATAAAAACGTGGAGGTCCACTTCTCTGGGCTTCTATTAGAAATCTCACTAAAAGAGTTGACAAGTAAAGCAATATATGTACCGCCCCTTTTTGTAATACCTTTTCATCATTCTTTATTAACATACACCATTTACATCCCCCCTAGGGGCCCCGAGTGGCCGAGTGGTCTAAAGCACTCTCCGTTACGGATCACTGCCATCTCACCTCTGTCTGCGTAGGTTCGAGTCTCGGATTCAGCCAATGTGGGTATGTGAGAAAGCTTGCCAGTAGCTTCTCGAGGGTCGTTGGTTCTTTCCGGTGTTTTCCCGGGTTCTTCCTCCACCATTAATACTGGCCGCCATGTATAGCCTATCGAGTGCTGAAAAATGGCGTTAAACCCTAAACAACAACAACTACATCTCCCGTTGATCGGGAAGCTTTATTTTTCACCATTACCATCTTATCGTTTTAATTTCAGCTATTCGTTTTTTATATTGCTGGTCGATATGAGACTTTTTATAATTTTTAAAAGATACATATAACAATTTGCTTGGCGTTCAATAGCATAAAAGTGCTGATGCGCCGTTAAAACTAAATCAATCAATCGAATATTTACCACCATTTTTTGTAGTACTACTAAAGAATGATAATGACCAAAATTAGTTAAATATATGAGAATAATGATAATACAATGGAATCTCTCTGTACAGATCATCTGTGTGATGGATTAAACATGGCTCTATAAAGAACTTGGAAATGCAAGGAAGGTAAAATACATTTAAAAACTGAAAGGGGCGAAGTCTGAAGCTGTATGAAAATTGTATGTTTATTGTCTAAGGGCAGTGATGATTATGGAAGTTGCACTGAAATATTGATAATTGTTTCAGAAAATGAAAAGTGCGAGGGCCATTTGAAAGGAATGAATGCTCTGTATTCATCCAATTTTATTATTGAGGGCGAGAAACACCATTAATGCATTTTTAGATGAGAAGTTGAGTTTTTATAGCTTTGAACAATTTCCACATTGTCAAATGCTTTTGAAAAGACGACCCAAATAAAAAAAAACGTCTTTTAATTGGCACACTTTTGCTCACTATTGGCATTTTCCTTACGAACCTTTTTAGTTTTTTGCACATGAATAAATATTTGTGTTCTTTTACACACAAGTGGGGCCATGGGTGGCAGCGTGGTCTGAAGTGCTCAACAGTACTGATTGCTGCCATCTAAACCGGTTATTGTCTTGGCCAATGCTGGTATGTGAGGAAAGTGCCACTAGCTTCCAGAGGGTCGGTGGTTCTTACTGGGTTCTTCCCAGGTTATTCCGCCACTATTTATACAGGCTGCAGTTTATAGTGTATCTTGGGGTGAGAAATGGCTTTAAACCCCAAAGCAACAATGAAACCAAACACTACTTGATACCAACAAATATATTACTATAGTGTTATGTAAGTATGAGATACATGAAATATAAATATCTGAAATTAGTTATCAACATATCTCAATGTATATATATATATATATATATATATATATATATATATATATATATATATATATATATATATATATATATATATATATATAACTAAAGGAAAAAATTATGGATGCAAATACACTCAAACACCCAATTTAACATTGCAATGTGTGCAAAATAAGCTACTACTCGCCGATACTTTTTCCTTTACAAAAAAATGTTTGTAGGCAGTCGGAATTTTCATCATTGCATTTTTCGGATTACTTTCGGCAACATTGGATGCACGTTTTAGCTTGTCTCGTTTGTTGCCAATCCAATTCTAGAATACCAAAAACATAAGGAATCACAAGTTTTAGTATCTTCTCACTGTTAATTATTGGACAGAATGTGTGCTGGATGTAAATATCATTCAGATTATCTTTAGTGATTTCGAAAAAGAATGTTTATACACAAACAGGTAGACTTACAGACAAATCAAATTGTGCCTCTCTCAAAAATATTTTTAGCCTAGAAATATACGAAGATCTACACAAATTTAGAATACACAGATACCACAAAATAATGGAGAAATTCTTAAATCATTGTGAACTTCTAAATTTTCCAACACAACAACTTTCATTAATTAACACAAACGGACCCAATTGTGTGTTACCAAGTTTTTATGTGTATAAAAACATAACAGACTGGAACAATAGATACATGCACATAGGCTTCATAAATTATATGGACAGTGATCTGAAAAGGATAAAAGGCTGATGTTTGTCAAATGTGAATCTGAACTACAGCAAAATTATCTAAAAATACGTGACCTTGACTTTATGCTTTTTAAGAGCAAGATTGACAACAAGAATGCTGACACTAGCCTTGTCTTTGGTGTTGTATAGCCCACTGTCCCAGGAAGACTCGAGGCCCTTTAACTGACCTTCTGTAAAAACAGTCATTGGTCTCTTGTCATTCTATTCAAAAAGAGAGCAACATCTCTGTACATGTAATATGCTGCAATAGAATGGTAGTGACAAAACATAACATAGGTATTAGTAATATGTAGCCGCTGGAGTATACTGGGACGGGCAATTAACCAGGGCTCAGCTTTGACACATGAGCAATAACAAACTTCATAATACCAACATTTGATCAAGTATTGTTTTCTTTTTAATAAATCTTTTATAAGAAGCTTAATTTTAAGGCAAAACTCATTTAGAGAAAAATAGTGAGACATTGCCATCCATGCTAATTTAAGTACACTGATTCTTACTGCAGGAACCATTCTCTCCATACTTGCATACATAATGCGGTGTTTATAAAACATTGGACAGCGATAAGCCAGTGTGACAAAAGACATCAAAAGGTTCAATTTATACATGAGCATATATTTTCTTGTGGTCATAATTTACTATTTTTCAATTCATTTTCAAAAAGTTTCCTCCTTAAACCAATTCATAAACTATATATATTTTCAGAATAATTTGTCAAAATAAACCAAAAGAATTATCAGTGTGATCATCACACACCTGATAATGCAAGAATTGTTGTGCAAGTGCATAAAGACTTGTCTAATAACATGATTACTCCTGTTAGAACTTCATTTTCATCCAAATGACCTCACATAATACATATGCATCAAACACTATTCTACAGTAGATTAGCAGGTTATAGTCTGTTCCAGACTGAGATCTATAAAGCAGGCATTTTGTTAGGGTATTGAGTAGGACTTAAAATATGGCGGGGAAATTGCCCTATAGGTGTGAGGAATGGAGTAGTCTATGTGTAAAGGAATTTTTTAAAGGTAGACAATGGTAGGACTTGCCATTAAAATGTGCGATTAATGCACATTTGGTTAATCTTTCGTTGTATTCAGGACTCGTCAAGTTTTGTTCTATCACTTGTCAGAACAAGTTGTTTCAGAACAGTCCTTTGTCACACCCGTATTTTCATTTCACCCAATCTCTTGCTATTATTTGTTTTTTATATGCATTTTAATCATCTGAATGAAACAAAAAATCCAAACATGTTATTTCTTCCAAGGTCTTAATTTTTGTTTTTACAATGTTCATGTCGAGTTATCTTATATACACTGATTATTATTATTATTCCAGTATGGTAACACATGTTCATATATCATCAAGAATGGAAAATAATTGTCTGTTATTTAGGTTTTGCCTAAGATATTCTATAAAGACTTGATCAATATGTGTATACATGCTCAAGAATTCTCAATGGCTTCTCAAAGCAGCTCCAGTGACCAAATGGTTAACTTATCCGTCTCGGATGCAGGAGGTCGCGGGTTCAAATCCCAGCTGAGTAATTCCAAAGACATAACAATGGCACTAGCAGCTGCCTCACGTAATGCTTAGCATTAAGAGGTTAGTGTTGGGAATAGCTGGCCTGGTATCATCATAAGGTGACTGGGTAGGGCCATTGGCAACCATGCTGCACATCTGAGCAGCACCATTTTCGTAGAAAATACACAAGACTATGGCATCAAACAAGAATGGGAGAAATATGTTTATAAAATGCTATGGCAATCATTACATTTGTTTCATAGGATTAGCAATAACAAACATTAAGCTCTCACATACTGATGCTGGCCAAGCCCGAGACTTGAACCCATGTGGACAGAGCTGAGATGTCACTGATCTGTAAAGGCTTGCGACTTAGACCAATCGGCGACCCAGGGCCCCAGGTGGTTAAAATTATGCCAAAGAAACCTTTAAAATGCAGCAGCCACATCACAGAGCCCAAATACTGAGGCTCCATACCAAACACCCAATGTCTATGTGTTTACACAATCGATGCCCCAAGTTAGGCAAGCTGATTCAGAGAAATGGAATGGGAAAACGTTCACCTTTTATATTAACAGAATTGAATAATATACACTATCATATCGGCCACTTCTGCACATTATATAATTTTGCGCAACAATGTCATTTATGTAAGCATTGGATCGTGTTGTTTTTGGGTGAACCTTCAATTGGTTTCAAGAAAGAGCAATTGTCTTTTAATTAACGAAAGTGATTTTCAGAAAGTGTACAAAAATATGCCACATTTCTACTCTACATGCATATGAAAATGTGATAACTAAATCTCAACATGAAGACCCACAGCATGACCTTCTTGAACTTGTGACACAGAAAAACCTAATTACCTTTTACAATCATATAAATAAATAAATACATAAAAAACATTATTTAAAAGATGGAAATGTTTACCATAGAGCATTTCTGCTTGTTAATCCACATTTCTGATATTGCACAGTTTCCCCATGCCTATATTTTGTCTATCCAACTTGTCATGTTGCCTCTCTAAAAGAAGAATCTATCCCCAAGTCCTCAATAAACTGTAAAAGAACCCTAAAACCTTGGGTCACTAAGTTATGTAAGGAAGCCGTACGACAACGCCGAGAAGCCTTGAAAAAATTTAACAATCATCCGACGCCCGAGAATTTAAGTAAATATCGTATTCTCCGGGCCAAAGCTCGTCGCACAATCAAAGAAAGTAAACGAGGATCATGGAAGAAATATGTTTCTTCTTTAAACTCTCGTTCGTCAATTAGGAAAGTTTGGGACATGATCCGCAAAATAAACGGAAAGAGAAAACACAATTATTTCGGACATCTGAAACTGAAACTGAACAATAACAATTTTAGCTCAAAACGTGACATAGCAAATGTTTTTGCCGATACATTCTCTAAAAATTCCTCATCATCTAATTATTCCGAAGCCTTCCAAAAATTGAAAACTCGAGAAGAAAAGTCACGTTTAAAATTCACATCCAACAACTCGGAAAGCTACAACCAACTGCTTCACTATTAGAACTTATGGAGGCTTTAGACAAGGCCCATGATACTTCCGCTGGGCCTGACGAAATACATTACCAGTTTTTAAAACACTGACTGGGGTGATGATAGAAAAGTCATGCTCAATTTATATAGAACGTTTATACGGTCCAAACTGGACTATGGTTGAGTTGTGTATGGTTCAGACAGAAAATCATATTTGAAAATGCTTGATCCAGTTCATCATCAGGGAATAAGACTGGCTCTGGGAGCATTTAAAACATCCCCTTGTGAAAGCCTACTAGCTGAAGCCAATGAACCAACGTTATCGCATCGTAGAGAAATGCTTTCCGCACAGTATGCTCTGAAATTAAAATCAAACCCTCTGAATCCTGCTCTTTCGGCTGTTTTTCAACCCAAATACAAAACTTTATACGAAAATAAATCAAACGCCATACCTTCCTTTGGCATTAGAATATCATCCAGCCTCGACACTACAAATATAGATCTTTCTAAAATTCAGAAAACGTCTATGTCCGAAACACCACCCTGGCTAATTAAACAACCAAAAGTACATTTTACGTTACACGATGGAAAAAAATCCGAAACAAACCCTTGGCATTAAAGGTAACGAAAAAGCAGATCGCGCTGCTAAAATGGCCCTTACTCAAGAACCATCTGATTTTAAAATACCATATACTGATTTTAAGCCTTGTATCAGAAAGTTCTTTCGTCAGAAGTGGCAGGCATCATGGAATGATGCCGTGAATAACAAACTTCATGCAATCAAGCCAACTCTAGGAGAATGGACTCCTTCCTACAGAACCATGTGTAGGGAGGAGGTAGTCATTGCAAGAATCCGAATTGGTCATACTTACATCACCCACACCCACATACTAAAAGGTGAAGACCCACCAGAGTGCGTTTCTTGCAATGAACCATTCACTGTCAAGCACTTTATGATAGAGTGCTTTGACCTACAACCTACGCGCGATCGTTATTACATTGTGCATGACATGAAAGAACTTTCTGATACGATAAACATCACTCGTATTATAGAGTTCTTGAAAGCTGTAAATATTTACTCTAAACTCTGACTTTTATGCTATCACCTTGTGCAGTTTTATGCAATATATATACCGTCCCATTTTAATACCTTTTCATCTTTTTTCATTAACACAGAACATTTACATCTCCCGTTGATCGGGAAGCTTTATTTTGCACCGTTACCATCTTACCGTTTTTAATTTCAACCATTTGTTCTTTTATATCGCTGGTCGATATAGGACCTTTTATAAGTTTTAAAAGATCATACAAATAACAGATTGTTTGGCGCTAAATAGCCTAACAGTGATAATGCGCCGTTAAAAATCAAATAAATCGAATCAAATCAACCTAAACACACGACGCAACTAAACTGATGTCACAACGAAACTAACCCGGTGAAGTCTTGTGCACTTGATGGACGATTCTATTTTTCTCATACAACACAGGTTACGGAGTTCATTCTATTCGGTAACTGCTAGATAGTTCCTTACATTACCGGATAGTCGAGAGTTGATTTATATCTTTTGCACACATGAAATTTGGAATTACACCACGTGTTAAGCAGTCTTCCACCATTGTTTCAGGTAAAATTTCAAGTATCATTTGCTCATCTTTTTATTATCGGTTTTTCCTTTTTATTATTGGGTTTGTGAAAAATAATTTACATGACTTGCCCACACCAATTATTATCCACCACTTGTTATATATTGTCACATGGCTGTCAGATACACATGACAACATAGTTATGTTAAAGATTTACTAGTACCATCTAGTTAAGTAACTTGTCCAATGATTTCACTCACAATGTCTGATAATTATTGATGGAATTGATAATAACAGTGACTGTATACAATGTTCCTTACAGCTTTCCATTAATAGTAGAATAACATATTTGATTGAACCCATGCTTCATTCATGGCTATGATAATATTACAAATCATATTAAAAGGTTCCATATCTTTGGAAAGTTCCTTGTTCTTTCATGTTCAAATAAGTATCGGGTTATCTTGTAACTTCAAAATTATATTACTACGCAGTGATAGATTCTATAAGAAATATTATCATTATACCATTCGTTTTTTAATGTTTGATTTTCCATTCCATATCCCTGACAATCTTTGTCATATATGGGTAAGACAGCACAACCACATTCCATATTTCATTTGAAATAAAGTGTACACCACTCCTTCATTACAATGTAGTTATGTGTAGCCATTGCAAATGAAAATAGTACGATTCATCGAAACATTTAGAAACACAATATACTAGTAAATGTTTAATTGTTTCGTAATTGACGTAAATTTTACTTTACTCGTGTGTAAACATGTTTTTGATTTCCTTGCGATGAACAATTTCATTTTTACCAATTCAGAACAGTATCTCTACTTGCCACTGAATTTATATATGCGTATATCTATACTAGAGTTGTAAATTTGTATATCTATAACAATGAATACATGTCTATAACAATGATTATATATTTGTGTCTGTAACAAGACATGTATACACTCGTGTACATATAGGAATGAAGATATACATTTGTATCTATAAGAATGAATGTATAAATTTGTATTGAAATTAACGTATACATATGTGTAAATATAAAAATGAAGGAATAGATTTGTATATCTCACGATGAATTATATATATATATATATATATATATATATATATATATATATATATATATATATATATATATATATAACAATGACCATACATATCTGTATTCTTAACAATGAATATATACATTTGAGTATAATGATGAATGTATACATTCATTTATATATAAAAATGAATGTATACATTTGTTTATCGGCAAGAAATAAGGTATACATTTGTGCATCTTTACATTCAGTATGTAAAGTTATTATTTTACTAATATAGATTTTAAAGACATTGTACAAAAAGTATCAGCAGCAAAATTTATATTTTCTTTAAATGATTAACTAATTTTCGTACGCGAGCAGTACTACAGTGTTCATGACATGAATGAACTTTTTCATAGAATAAACGTAAGTTGTATTCTTGAAGTCTTAAAAGAAATTTTTTCTAAACTACAACTTTATGCCATCACGTTGAAAAAGTTTTAAGTAATGTATAAACCGTCCTTTACATTGAACATCTTTTTCTTCTATCATCATTAAGATACACCGTTTACAGTCCCCGTTGATCGGGAAGCTTTATTTATTACCTTCTCCACCTTGTCGTTTAACATTTAACTCTTTGGTTTATATCGCTGGTTGATACGAAACCTTTTCCCACTATTAAAATACCCTACATATGACCTTTTGTTTGGCTCGAAATAGGCTAATCGTGCTGATGCGCCGTAAAAATATAATCAATCACTCAGTTCTCACTAATTTTAATGTGCATGGTTAAAAACAACAAAGGAACAAAAGTGATATGACGGGACTCGTATAGCCAGAAAAAGTAAAAATTCCATGGCCATTTCTTCCTTTAAACTCCAGCATACTGAAAAGTGTCTCTGATATTCTTCAGCGTTAAAAATCTGTTCAAATTACTTGTCGTTGACGCAATGGGTCTCGTATGAAAACCATTTTTATTTAGGACGAAAATACCTAAAAAATCAAAAAACAAAATTTACTTAAAAATCGTTTATTTGAAAACCGTACATGAACGTTTAGGCTTTTGGAATGGTATATTCAGTAGAATAGTTCATTTCGCTTCACATTAAAAGGTGTAGAAATGGCACTGGAAAAAGGACGTTCCGAGATAAAAGCTTCTCAACACTGGACAAACTGTTCAGGATTTCCTCATTGGCCTTTGACTATCAATAACTTATTTTGATATAGGTTTCCAACTAGCTGGGCTGTCTCTCCACCTCTCTTTTGGCTGAAGATCACACTTTTCGCTAGAAAGATTTCTTAGGCCAATTGTCACCATATGGGGTAAGTTGGATCGGATTTGATCTGCATAGTGAGCGTCTCCATTTAGTTCTCAAGATAAGTCTTAAGTTTAATTAAAGCAGATGTCAATAGGAGGATAATTTTGTTAAATTTGTTTCTTTTAAGTGTAGCAAGGGCCAATTTTGCATCCATCAGTTCCACTAACCTGGACGCTTTTTTTGTATGCACTGTGATAATCATTTCTTAGTGCATTGCCACGCTTTATCTGTGCGCACTTATCCAATTCTGGCCACCGCGTTTCTATGCCTAAGCGTTTCAAACACACTTTCATCATTTTTTTATTTTACAGTTGGTGGCATCAAATTGTTTGCCATATTTGTTGCTGGCCAGTCGGTCACATTTGGGCTCCAGACTAATTTTAGTTCGGGCCAACTGACGCATTCTCGGGGAGATGTTCTTTTGTGTAATATTTCCGAAAGACGGTATTAGTTCCTTATTTCTTATAAATCCGTAGATTTAATCTTTGTGCATAAAGTAAAGAATTAGTGTAAGAAATTTACAACTTGGTGACTCATCCTCCATTGTGTTGCTCAACAGCAACCTCGAGCGTGTGCACGAAGGTTTAATTGCTCGTAGGCTGCTGTAATTTAAATTTGTATGACCTGCAGTGCTTCCAAAAGATCATCCTACTTTATAATAAACAACAACAAAAAAAACCCCCAGACAATAAAGGCAGGGGAGATAGTTATACTTGAGTCTGTGGCTGATGTTTTTGCCAGAGTTAGATCTCCATTCTTCAATAGTAAGTATTCTTCAGCCTTAATGGGAAATCCAGTGTAAAAGGTCAAAAGACATAGTCTCAATGGGAATTAGCATTACAGACCCCCATGGACTGTTTAGCCTCAAACTTTTTATGTACACCCTGGGACTGTATGGCCTCAAGAGAAATGGAACATAGGAATAGTGGGGCTGTAAAGCGACAACGAGAAATATTGCGTCTGACGTCACGGTAGGGGAGATTAGTAACACTGTAGCAACATGGGGTAAATGACGTCACAGGACTGAGCGAAGGTAGAGATTAATATAACACATATACAACAGACAAAACACTGATACATTTAACATTTTTGTATGGAGTTGGGCAACAAAGTCAATTTTTTTTTCGAGGCAAATGAGGAGCCCTGTAAAGAGCCTATGGGTTTATGTTAACATTATTTTGTGAACATAGATGGCATCGTATAGGTCTCCTTCTTTTCCTCAAACTTTGCCTCACTTCTGGTCCGTAAATCAAAACCCTCTTTAAACAGCCTTGCCTTTCCACATAAATTCTTCTCTTCCAAATGCTTGCAACCGTCATCTTGACAATGGTCCACGATGATCTGTCATACATGGGTAAGTCCGTACCTCAGAACATTGAAGATACGAGAGTAGAGGATTCTACGTCGGTCCACATCATGTAACGAGAACAGGTAAGGAATGCAGCGAACTGTGGTTATTGATAAGGGAAGGGAGGAGTGAAACGGATTGAGAGTGTTAATCAATCCGAGCAGGCGTTACAAAATTCAGTCACACACGGAGTCAGTCGTCCAATCCGAAGAGAGCAGTCTGTGAAGTCACATTCCCTGTATAGAGGCACTAGCATCTGTGTGCAGTCAGAGCCCAGAAGAGTGGAAACAGTTTTTCTCTCTAACAATTGGATTATTATTCCTAAGGATCAAATGTATAACATTACTCTAGCAATAATATTGAATAATAATTTTCATGATTAGCTGTTTTAGCATAATTTTGCTTTTAAAAAAGGAAACTTTTTTCTTTAACAAATTATTTCATTCAAGTGGGTAGTCCTCGCAGTCTGAAAATGGCCACTACTACTTCAAAAAGCCCGCAAGGAGGGAAGATCAGGAACTATTTTCATACAGAGCTTAAAGATACGGAACAATGAAGGTTGCTATTGGCTTACAGATCTCCAGGATGCCAAGTGCAGAACCTGACCGAATTTACAGAGGCTTAAAGGCCAAGACCAGTATAAATTTTGCAATATCATAATTATAGCGAGAGGAACTAAGACGGAAAACTTTCAAGGTCTGCACAGTGGTGGAATATGTTTATACTTCTTATTTGCCAAGGGAGATATACCCCTCTACAAGAACAACCAAACAATAAAAAATAAAGGAAAGGCGGTGAAGATATACGCACCCCCCACCACTGATAAAAGTCCTGGGAGATAAAAACGTGGAGGTCCACTTCTCTGGGCTTCTATTAGAAATCTCACTAAAAGAGTTGACAAGTAAAGCAATATTTGTACCGCCCCTTTTTGTAATACCTTTTCATCATTCTTTATTAACATACACCATTTACATCCCCCCTAGGGGCCCCGAGTGGCCGAGTGGTCTAAAGCACTCTCCGTTACGGATCACTGCCATCTCACCTCTGTCTGCGTAGGTTCGAGTCTCGGATTCAGCCAATGTGGGTATGTGAGAAAGCTTGCCAGTAGCTTCTCGAGGGTCGTTGGTTCTTTCCGGTGTTTTCCCGGGTTCTTCCTCCACCATTAATACTGGCCGCCATGTATAGCCTATCGAGTGCTGAAAAATGGCGTTAAACCCTAAACAACAACAACTACATCTCCCGTTGATCGGGAAGCTTTATTTTTCACCATTACCATCTTATCGTTTTAATTTCAGCTATTCGTTTTTTATATTGCTGGTCGATATGAGACTTTTTATAATTTTTAAAAGATACATATAACATTTTGCTTGGCGTTCAATAGCATAAAAGTGCTGATGCGCCGTTAAAACTAAATCAATCAATCGAATATTTACCACCATTTTTTGTAGTACTACTAAAGAATGATAATGACCAAAATTAGTTAAATATATGAGAATAATGATAATACAATGGAATCTCTCTGTACAGATCATCTGTGTGATGGATTAAACATGGCTCTATAAAGAACTTGGAAATGCAAGGAAGGTAAAATACATTTAAAAACTGAAAGGGGCGAAGTCTGAAGCTGTATGAAAATTGTATGTTTATTGTCTAAGGGCAGTGATGATTATGGAAGTTGTACTGAAAGATTGATAATTGTTTCAGAAAATGAAAAGTGCGAGGGCCATTTGAAAGGAATGAATGCTCTGTATTCATCCAATTTTATTATTGAGGGCGAGAAACACCATTAATGCAGTTTTAGATGAGAAGTTGAGTTTTTATAGCTTTGAACAATTTCCACATTGTCAAATGCTTTTGAAAAGACGACCCAAATAAAAAAAACGTCTTTTAATTGGCACACTTTTGCTCACTATTGGCATTTTCCTTACGAACCTTTTTAGCTTTTTGCACATGAATAAATATTTGTGTTCTTTTACAAACAAGTGGGGCCATGGGTGGCAGCGTGGTCTGAAGTGCTCAACAGTAGTGATTGCTGCCATCTAAACCGGTTATTGTCTTGGCCAATGCTGGTATGTGAGGAAAGTGCCACTAGCTTCCAGAGGGTCGGTGGTTCTTACTGGGTTCTTCCCAGGTTATTCCGCCACTATTTATACAGGCTGCAGTTTATAGTCTATCTTGGGGTGAGAAATGGCTTTACACCCCAAAGCAACAATGAAACCAAACACTACTTGATACCAACAAATATATTACTATAGTGTTATGTAAGTATGAGATACATGAAATATAAATATCTGAAATTAGTTATCAACATATCTCAATGTATATATATATATATATATATATATATATATATATATATATATATATATATATATATATATATATATATATATATATATATATATATATATATATATATATATATATATATATATATATATATATTTATAACTAAAGGAAAAAATTATGGATGCAAATACACTCAAACACCCAATTTAACATTGCAATGTGTGCAAAATAAGCTACTACTCGCCGATACTTTTTCCTTTACAAAAAAATGTTTGTAGGCAGTCGGAATTTTCATCATTGCATTTTTCGGATTACTTTCGGCAACATTGGATGCACGTTTTAGCTTGTCTCGTTTGTTGCCAATCCAATTCTAGAATACCAAAAACATAAGGAATCACAAGTTTTAGTATCTTCTCACTGTTAATTATTGGACAGAATGTGTGCTGGATGTAAATATCATTCAGATTATCTTTAGTGATTTCGAAAAAGAATGTTTATACACAAACAGGTAGACTTACAGACAAATCAAATTGTGCCTCTCTCAAAAATATTTTTAGCCTAGAAATATACGAAGGTCTACACAAATTTAGAATACACAGATACCACAAAATAATGGAGAAATTCTTAAATCATTGTGAACTTCTAAATTTTCCAACACAACAACTTTCATTAATTAACACAAACGGACCCAATTGTGTGTTACCAAGTTTTTATGTGTATAAAAACATAACAGACTGGAACAATAGATACATGCACATAGGCTTCATAAATTATATGGACAGTGATCTGAAAAGGATAAAAGGCTGATGTTTGTCAAATGTGAATCTGAACTACAGCAAAATTATCTAAAAATACGTGACCTTGACTTTATGCTTTTTAAGAGCAAGATTGACAACAAGAATGCTGACACTAGCCTTGTCTTTGGTGTTGTATAGCCCACTGTCCCAGGAAGACTCGAGGCCCTTTAACTGACCTTCTGTAAAAACAGTCATTGGTCTCTTGTCATTCTATTCAAAAAGAGAGCAACATCTCTGTACATGTAATATGCTGCAATAGAATGGTAGTGACAAAACATAACATAGGTATTAGTAATATGTAGCCGCTGGAGTATACTGGGACGGGCAATTAACCAGGGCTCAGCTTTGGCACATGAGCAATAACAAACTTCATAATACCAACATTTGATCAAGTATTGTTTTCATTTTAATAAATCTTTTATAAGAAGCTTAATTTTAAGGCAAAACTCATTTAGAGAAAAATAGTGAGACATTGCCATCCATGCTAATTTAAGTACACTGATTCTTACTGCAGGAACCATTCTCTCCATACTTGCATACATAATGCGGTGTTTATAAAACATTGGACAGCGATAAGCCAGTGTGACAAAAGACATCAAAAGGTTCAATTTATACATGAGCATATATTTTCTTGTGGTCATAATTTACTATTTTTCAATTCATTTTCAAAAAGTTTCCTCCTTAAACCAATTCATAAACTATATATATTTTCAGAATAATTTGTCAAAATAAACCAAAAGAATTATCAGTGTGATCATCACACACCTGATAATGCAAGAATTGTTGTGCAAGTGCATAAAGACTTGTCTAATAACATGATTACTCCTGTTAGAACTTCATTTTCATCCAAATGACCTCACATAATACATATGCATCAAACACTATTCTACAGTAGATTAGCAGGTTATAGTCTGTTCCAGACTGAGATCTATAAAGCAGGCATTTTGTTAGGGTATTGAGTAGGACTTAAAATATGGCGGGGAAATTGCCCTATAGGTGTGAGGAATGGAGTAGTCTATGTGTAAAGGAATTTTTTAAAGGTAGACAATGGTAGGACTTGCCATTAAAATGTGCGATTAATGCACATTTGGTTAATCTTTCGTTGTATTCAGGACTCGTCAAGTTTTGTTCTATCACTTGTCAGAACAAGTTGTTTCAGAACAGTCCTTTGTCACACCCGTATTTTCATTTCACCCAATCTCTTGCTATTATTTGTTTTTTATATGCATTTTAATCATCTGAATGAAACAAAAAATCCAAACATGTTATTTCTTCCAAGGTCTTAATTTTTGTTTTTACAATGTTCATGTCGAGTTATCTTATATACACTGATTATTATTATTATTCCAGTATGGTAACACATGTTCATATATCATCAAGAATGGAAAATAATTGTCTGTTATTTAGGTTTTGCCTAAGATATTCTATAAAGACTTGATCAATATGTGTATACATGCTCAAGAATTCTCAATGGCTTCTCAAAGCAGCTCCAGTGACCAAATGGTTAACTTATCCGTCTCGGATGCAGGAGGTCGCGGGTTCAAATCCCAGCTGAGTAATTCCAAAGACATAACAATGGCACTAGCAGCTGCCTCACGTAATGCTTAGCATTAAGAGGTTAGTGTTGGGAATAGCTGGCCTGGTATCATCATAAGGTGACTGGGTAGGGCCATTGGCAACCATGCTGCACATCTGAGCAGCACCATTTTCGTAGAAAATACACAAGACTATGGCATCAAACAAGAATGGGAGAAATATGTTTATAAAATGCTATGGCAATCATTACATTTGTTTCATAGGATTAGCAATAACAAACATTAAGCTCTCACATACTGATGCTGGCCAAGCCCGAGACTTGAACCCATGTGGACAGAGCTGAGATGTCACTGATCTGTAAAGGCTTGCGACTTAGACCAATCGGCGACCCAGGGCCCCAGGTGGTTAAAATTATGCCAAAGAAACCTTTAAAATGCAGCAGCCACATCACAGAGCCCAAATACTGAGGCTCCATACCAAACACCCAATGTCTATGTGTTTACACAATCGATGCCCCAAGTTAGGCAAGCTGATTCAGAGAAATGGAATGGGAAAACGTTCACCTTTTATATTAACAGAATTGAATAATATACACTATCATATCGGCCACTTCTGCACATTATATAATTTTGCGCAACAATGTCATTTATGTAAGCATTGGATCGTGTTGTTTTTGGGTGAACCTTCAATTGGTTTCAAGAAAGAGCAATTGTCTTTTAATTAACGAAAGTGATTTTCAGAAAGTGTACAAAAATATGCCACATTTCTACTCTACATGCATATGAAAATGTGATAACTAAATCTCAACATGAAGACCCACAGCATGACCTTCTTGAACTTGTGACACAGAAAAACCTAATTACCTTTTACAATCATATAAATAAATAAATACATAAAAAACATTATTTAAAAGATGGAAATGTTTACCATAGAGCATTTCTGCTTGTTAATCCACATTTCTGATATTGCACAGTTTCCCCATGCCTATATTTTGTCTATCCAACTTGTCATGTTGCCTCTCTAAAAGAAGAATCTATCCCCAAGTCCTCAATAAACTGTAAAAGAACCCTAAAACCTTGGGTCACTAAGGAATGTAAGGAAGCCGTACGACAACGCCGAGAAGCCTTGAAAAAATTTAACAATCATCCGACGCCCGAGAATTTAAGTAAATATCGTATTCTCCGGGCCAAAGCTCGTCGCACAATCAAAGAAAGTAAACGAGGATCATGGAAGAAATATGTTTCTTCTTTAAACTCTCGTTCGTCAATTAGGAAAGTTTGGGACATGATCCGCAAAATAAACGGAAAGAGAAAACACAATTATTTCCGACATCTGAAACTGAAACTGAACAATAACAATTTTAGCTCAAAACGTGACATAGCAAATGTTTTTGCCGATACATTCTCTAAAAATTCCTCATCATCTAATTATTCCGAAGCCTTCCAAAAATTGAAAACTCGAGAAGAAAAGTCACGTTTAAAATTCACATCCAACAACTCGGAAAGCTACAACCAACTGCTTCACTATTAGAACTTATGGAGGCTTTAGACAAGGCCCATGATACTTCCGCTGGGCCTGACGAAATACATTACCAGTTTTTAAAACACTGACTGGGGTGATGATAGAAAAGTCATACTCAATTTATATAGAACGTTTATACGGTCCAAACTGGACTATGGTTGAGTTGTGTATGGTTCAGACAGAAAATCATATTTGAAAATGCTTGATCCAGTTCATCATCAGGGAATAAGACTGGCTCTGGGAGCATTTAAAACATCCCCTTGTGAAAGCCTACTAGCTGAAGCCAATGAACCAACGTTATCGCATCGTAGAGAAATGCTTTCCGCACAGTATGCTCTGAAATTAAAATCAAACCCTCTGAATCCTGCTCTTTCGGCTGTTTTTCAACCCAAATACAAAACTTTATACGAAAATAAATCAAACGCCATACCTTCCTTTGGCATTAGAATATCATCCAGCCTCGACACTACAAATATAGATCTTTCTAAAATTCAGAAAACGTCTATGTCCGAAACACCACCCTGGCTAATTAAACAACCAAAAGTACATTTTACGTTACACGATGGAAAAAAATCCGAAACAAACCCTTGGCATTAAAGGTAACGAAAAAGCAGATCGCGCTGCTAAAATGGCCCTTACTCAAGAACCATCTGATTTTAAAATACCATATACTGATTTTAAGCCTTGTATCAGAAAGTTCTTTCGTCAGAAGTGGCAGGCATCATGGAATGATGCCGTGAATAACAAACTTCATACAATCAAGCCAACTCTAGGAGAATGGACTCCTTCCTACAGAACCATGTGTAGGGAGGAGGTAGTCATTGCAAGAATCCGAATTGGTCATACTTACATCACCCACACCCACATACTAAAAGGTGAAGACCCACCAGAGTGCGTTTCTTGCAATGAACCATTCACTGTCAAGCACTTTATGATAGAGTGCTTTGACCTACAACCTACGCGCGATCGTTATTACATTGTGCATGACATGAAAGAACTTTCTGATACGATAAACATCACTCGTATTATAGAGTTCTTGAAAGCTGTAAATATTTACTCTAAACTCTGACTTTTATGCTATCACCTTGTGCAGTTTTATGCAATATATATACCGTCCCATTTTAATACCTTTTCATCTTTTTTCATTAACACAGAACATTTACATCTCCCGTTGATCGGGAAGCTTTATTTTGCACCGTTACCATCTTACCGTTTTTAATTTCAACCATTTGTTCTTTTATATCGCTGGTCGATATAGGACCTTTTATAAGTTTTAAAAGATCATACAAATAACAGATTGTTTGGCGCTAAATAGCCTAACAGTGATAATGCGCCGTTAAAAATCAAATAAATCGAATCAAATCAACCTAAACACACGACGCAACTAAACTGATGTCACAACGAAACTAACCCGGTGAAGTCTTGTACACTTGATGGACGATTCTATTTTTCTCATACAACACAGGTTACGGAGTTCATTCTATTCGGTAACTGCTAGATAGTTCCTTACATTACCGGATAGTCGAGAGTTGATTTATATCTTTTGCACACATGAAATTTGGAATTACACCACGTGTTAAGCCAGTCTTCCACCATTGTTTCAGGTAAAATTTCAAGTATCATTTGCTCATCTTTTTATTATCGGTTTTTCCCTTTTATTATTGGGTTTGTGAAAAATAATTTACATGACTTGCCCACACTAATTATTATCCACCACTTGTTATATATTGTCACATGGCTGTCAGATACACATGACAATATAGTTATGTTAAAGATTTACTAGTACCATCTAGTTAAGTAACTTGTCCAATGATTTCACTCACAATGTCTGATAATTATTGATGGAATTGATAATAACAGTGACTGTATACAATGTTCCTTACAGCTTTCCATTAATAGTAGAATAACATATTTGATTGAACCCATGCTTCATTCATGGCTATGATAATATTACAAATCATATTAAAAGGTTCCATATCTTTGGAAAGTTCCTTGTTCTTTCATGTTCAAATAAGTATCGGGTTATCTTGTAACTTCAAAATTATATTACTACGCAGTGATAGATTCTATAAGAAATATTATCATTATACCATTCGTTTTTTAATGTTTGATTTTCCATTCCATATCCCTGACAATCTTTGTCATATATGGGTAAGACAGCACAACCACATTCCATGTTTCATTTGAAATAAAGTGTACACCACTCCTTCATTACAATGTAGTTATGTGTAGCCATTGCAAATGAAAATAGTACGATTCATCGAAACATTTAGAAACACAATATACTAGTAAATGTTTAATTGTTTCGTAATTGACGTAAATTTTACTTTACTCGTGTGTAAACATGTTTTTGATTTCCTTGCGATGAACAATTTCATTTTTACCAATTCAGAACAGTATCTCTACTTGCCACTGAATTTATATATGCGTATATCTATACTAGAGTTGTAAATTTGTATATCTATAACAATGAATACATGTCTATAACAATGATTATATATTTGTGTCTGTAACAAGACATGTATACACTCGTGTACATATAGGAATGAAGATATACATTTGTATCTATAAGAATGAATGTATAAATTTGTATTGAAATTAACATATACATATGTGTAAATATAAAAATGAAGGAATAGATTTGTATATCTCACGATGAATTATATATATATATATATATATATATATATATATATATATATATATATATATATATATATATATATATATATATATAACAATGACCATACATATCTGTATTCTTAACAATGAATATATACATTTGAGTATAATGATGAATGTATACATTCATTTATATATAAAAATGAATGTATACATTTGTTTATCGGCAAGAAATAAGGTATACATTTGTGCATCTTTACATTCAGTATGTAAAGTTATTATTTTACTAATATAGATTTTAAAGACATTGTACAAAAAGTATCAGCAGCAAAATTTATATTTTCTTTAAATGATTAACTAAT
Source organism: Sinohyriopsis cumingii (assembly GCA_028554795.2). Classification (NCBI taxonomy): domain Eukaryota; kingdom Metazoa; phylum Mollusca; class Bivalvia; order Unionida; family Unionidae; genus Sinohyriopsis; species Sinohyriopsis cumingii. Next base: position 69,084,562 of record CM068833.1, on the reverse strand, counting down.
TTTCGTACGCGAGCAGTACTACAGTGTTCATGACATGAATGAACTTTTTCATAGAATAAACGTAAGTTGTATTCTTGAAGTCTTAAAAGAAATTTTTTCTAAACTACAACTTTATGCCATCACGTTGAAAAAGTTTTAAGTAATGTATAAACCGTCCTTTACATTGGACATCTTTTTCTTCTGTCATCATTAAGATACACCGTTTACAGTCCCCGTTGATCGGGAAGCTTTATTTATTACCTTCTCCACCTTGTCGTTTAACATTTAACTCTTTGGTTTATATCGCTGGTTGATACGAAACCTTTTCCCACTATTAAAATACCCTAGATATGACCTTTTGTTTGGCTCGAAATAGGCTAATCGTGCTGATGCGCCGTAAAAATATAATCAATCACTCAATTCTCACTAATTTTAATGTGCATGGTTAAAAACAACAAAGGAACAAAAGTGATATGACGGGACTCGTATAGCCAGAAAAAGTAAAAATTCCATGGCCATTTCTTCCTTTAAACTCCAGCATACTGAAAAGTGTCTCTGATATTCTTCAGCGTTAAAAATCTGTTCAAATTACTTGTCGTTGACGCAATGGGTCTCGTATGAAAACCATTTTTATTTAGGACGAAAATACATAAAAAATCAAAAAACAAAATTTACTTAAAAATCGTTTATTTGAAAACCGTACATGAACGTTTAGGCTTTTGGAATGGTATATTCAGTAGAATAGTTCATTTCGCTTCACATTAAAAGGTGTAGAAATGGCACTGGAAAAAGGACGTTCCGAGATAAAAGCTTCTCAACACTGGACAAACTGTTCAGGATTTCCTCATTGGCCTTTGACTATCAATAACTTATTTTGATATAGGTTTCCAACTAGCTGGGCTGTCTCTCCACCTCTCTTTTGGCTGAAGATCACACTTTTCGCTAGAAAGATTTCTTAGGCCAATTGTCACCATATGGGGTAAGTTGGATCGGATTTGATCTGCATAGTGAGCGTCTTCATTTGGTTGTCAAGATAAGTCTTAAGTTTAATTAAAGCAGATGTCAATAGGAGGATAATTTTGTTAAATTTGTTTCTTTTAAGTGTAGCAAGGGCCAATTTTGCATCCATCAGTTCCACTAACCTGGACGCTTTTTTTGTATGCACTGTGATAATCATTTCTTAGTGCATTGCCACGCTTTATCTGTGCGCACTTATCCAATTCTGGCCACCGCGTTTCTATGCCTAAGCGTTTCAAACACACTTTCATCATTTTTTTATTTTACAGTTGGTGGCATCAAATTGTTTGCCATATTTGTTGCTGGCCAGTCGGTCACATTTGGGCTCCAGACTAATTTTAGTTCGGGCCAACTGACGCATTCTCGGGGAGATGTTCTTTTGTGTAATATTTCCGAAAGACGGTATTAGTTCCTTATTTCTTATAAATCCGTAGATTTAATCTTTGTGCATAAAGTAAAGAATTAGTGTAAGAAATTTACAACTTGGTGACTCATCCTCCATTGTGTTGCTCAACAGCAACCTCGAGCGTGTGCACGAAGGTTTAATTGCTCGTAGGCTGCTGTAATTTAAATTTGTATGACCTGCAGTGCTTCCAAAAGATCATCCTACTTTATAATAAACAACAACAAAAAAAACCCAGACAATAAAGGCAGGGGAGATAGTTATACTTGAGTCTGTGGCTGATGTTTTTGCCAGAGTTAGATCTCCATTCTTCAATAGTAAGTATTCTTCAGCCTTAATGGGAAATCCAGTGTAAAAGGTCAAAAGACATAGTCTCAATGGGAATTAGCATTACAGACCCCCATGGACTGTTTAGCCTCAAACTTTTTATGTACACCCTGGGACTGTATGGCCTCAAGAGAAATGGAACATAGGAATAGTGGGGCTGTAAAGCGACAACGAGAAATATTGCGTCTGACGTCACGGTAGGGGAGATTAGTAACACTGTAGCAACATGGGGTAAATGACGTCACAGGACTGAGCGAAGGTAGAGATTAATATAACACATATACAACAGACAAAACACTGATACATTTAACATTTTTGTATGGAGTTGGGCAACAAAGTCAATTTTTTTTTCGAGGCAAATGAGGAGCCCTGTAAAGAGCCTATGGGTTTATGTTAACATTATTTTGTGAACATAGATGGCATCGTATAGGTCTCCTTCTTTTCCTCAAACTTTGCCTCACTTCTGGTCCGTAAATCAAAACCCTCTTTAAACAGCCTTGCCTTTCCACATAAATTCTTCTCTTCCAAATAATAGCCTAAGAGTGCTGATGCGCCGTTAAAAAAAAAACAATCAATCAATCAATCTCTTCCAAATGCTTGCAACCGTCATCTTGACAATGGTCCACGATGATCTGTCATACATGGGTAAGTCCGTACCTCAGAACATTGAAGATACGAGAGTAGAGGATTCTACGTCGGTCCACATCTTGTAACGAGAACAGGTAAGGAATGCAGCGAACTGTGGTTATTGATAAGGGAAGGGAGGAGTGAAACGGATTGAGAGTGTTAATCAATCCGAGCAGGCGTTACAAAATTCAGTCACACACGGAGTCAGTCGTCCAATCCGAAGAGAGCAGTCTGTGAAGTCACATTCCCTGTATAGAGGCACTAGCATCTGTGTGCAGTCAGAGCCCAGAAGAGTGGAAACAGTTTTTCTCTCTAACAATTGGATTATTATTCCTAAGGATCAAATGTATAACATTACTCTAGCAATAATATTGAATAATAATTTTCATGATTAGCTGTTTTAGCATAATTTTGCTTTTAAAAAAGGAAACTTTTTTCTTTAACAAATTATTTCATTCAAGTGGGTAGTCCTCGCAGTCTGAAAATGGCCACTACTACTTCAAAAAGCCCGCAAGGAAGGAAGATCAGGAACTATTTTCATACAGAGCTTAAAGATACGGAACAATGAAGGTTGCTATTGGCTTACAGATCTCCAGGATGCCAAGTGCAGAACCTGACCCAATTTACAGAGGCTTAAAGGCCAAGACCAGTATAAATTTTGCAATATCATAATTATAGCGAGAGGAACTAAGACGGAAAACTTTCAAGGTCTGCACAGTGGTGGAATATGTTTATACTTCTTATTTGCCAAGGGAGATATACCCCTCTACAAGAACAACCAAACAATAAAAAATAAAGGAAAGGCGGTGAAGATATACGCACCCCCCACCACTGATAAAAGTCCTGGGAGATAAAAACGTGGAGGTCCACTTCTCTGGGCTTCTATTAGAAATCTCACTAAAAGAGTTGACAAGTAAAGCAATATATGTACCGCCCCTTTTTGTAATACCTTTTCATCATTCTTTATTAACATACACCATTTACATCCCCCCTAGGGGCCCCGAGTGGCCGAGTGGTCTAAAGCACTCTCCGTTACGGATCACTGCCATCTCACCTCTGTCTGCGTAGGTTCGAGTCTCGGATTCAGCCAATGTGGGTATGTGAGAAAGCTTGCCAGTAGCTTCTCGAGGGTCGTTGGTTCTTTCCGGTGTTTTCCCGGGTTCTTCCTCCACCATTAATACTGGCCGCCATGTATAGCCTATCGAGTGCTGAAAAATGGCGTTAAACCCTAAACAACAACAACTACATCTCCCGTTGATCGGGAAGCTTTATTTTTCACCATTACCATCTTATCGTTTTAATTTCAGCTATTCGTTTTTTATATTGCTGGTCGATATGAGACTTTTTATAATTTTTAAAAGATACATATAACATTTTGCTTGGCGTTCAATAGCAAAAAAGTGCTGATGCGCCGTTAAAACTAAATCAATCAATCGAATATTTACCACCATTTTTTGTAGTACTACTAAAGAATGATAATGACCAAAATTAGTTAAATATATGAGAATAATGATAATACAATGGAATCTCTCTGTACAGATCATCTGTGTGATGGATTAAACATGGCTCTATAAAGAACTTGGAAATGCAAGGAAGGTAAAATACATTTAAAAACTGAAAGGGGCGAAGTCTGAAGCTGTATGAAAATTGTATGTTTATTGTCTAAGGGCAGTGATGATTATGGAAGTTGCACTGAAATATTGATAATTGTTTCAGAAAATGAAAAGTGCGAGGGCCATTTGAAAGGAATGAATGCTCTGTATTCATCCAATTTTATTATTGAGGGCGAGAAACACCATTAATGCATTTTTAGATGAGAAGTTGAGTTTTTATAGCTTTGAACAATTTCCACATTGTCAAATGCTTTTGAAAAGACGACCCAAATAAAAAAAAGCGTCTTTTAATTGGCACACTTTTGCTCACTATTGGCATTTTCCTTAAGAACCTTTTTAGTTTTTTGCACATGAATAAATATTTGTGTTCTTTTACAAACAAGTGGGGCCATGGGTGGCAGCGTGGTCTGAAGTGCTCAACAGTACTGATTGCTGCCATCTAAACCGGTTATTGTCTTGGCCAATGCTGGTATGTGAGGAAAGTGCCACTAGCTTCCAGAGGGTCGGTGGTTCTTACTGGGTTCTTCCCAGGTTATTCCGCCACTATTTATACAGGCTGCAGTTTATAGTCTATCTTGGGGTGAGAAATGGCTTTAAACCCCAAAGCAACAATGAAACCAAACACTACTTGATAGCAACAAATATATTACTATAGTGTTATGTAAGTATGGTATGAGATACATGAAATATAAATATCTGAAATTAGTTATCAACATATCTCAATGTATATATATATATATATATATATATATATATATATATATATATATATATATATATATATATATATATATATATATATATATATATATATATTTATAACTAAAGGAGAAAATTATGGATGCAAATACACTCAAACACCCAATTTAACATTGCAATGTGTGCAAAATAAGCTACTACTCGCCGATACTTTTTCCTTTACAAAAAAATGTTTGTAGGCAGTCGGAATTTTCATCATTGCATTTTTCGGATTACTTTCGGCAACATTGGATGCACGTTTTAGCTTGTCTCGTTTGTTGCCAATCCAATTCTAGAATACCAAAAACATAAGGAATCACAAGTTTTAGTATCTTCTCACTGTTAATTATTGGACAGAATGTGTGCTGGATGTAAATATCATTCAGATTATCTTTAGTGATTTCGAAAAAGAATGTTTATACACAAACAGGTAGACTTACAGACAAATCAAATTGTGCCTCTCTCAAAAATATTTTTAGCCTAAAAATATACGAAGATCTACACAAATTTAGAATACACAGATACCACAAAATAATGGAGAAATTCTTAAATCATTGTGAACTTCTAAATTTTCCAACACAACAACTTTCATTAATTAACACAAACGGACCCAATTGTGTGTTACCAAGTTTTTATGTGTATAAAAACATAACAGACTGGAACAATAGATACATGCACATAGGCTTCATAAATTATATGGACAGTGATCTGAAAAGGATAAAAGGCAGATGTTTGTCAAATGTGAATCTGAACTACAGCAAAATTATCTAAAAATACGTGACCTTGACTTTATGCTTTTTAAGAGCAAGATTGACAACAAGAATGCTGACACTAGCCTTGTCTTTGGTGTTGTATAGCCCACTGTCCCAGGAAGACTCGAGGCCCTTTAACTGACCTTCTGTAAAAACAGTCATTGGTCTCTTGTCATTCAATTCAAAAAGAGAGCAACATCTCTGTACATGTAATATGCTGCAATAGAATGGTAGTGACAAAACATAACATAGGTATTAGTAATATGTAGCCACTGGAGTATACTGGGACGGGCAATTAACCAGGGCTCAGCTTTGGCACATGAGCAATAACAAACTTCATAATACCAACATTTGATCAAGTATTGTTTTCATTTTAATAAATCTTTTATAAGAAGCTTAATTTTAAGGCAAAACTCATTTAGAGAAAAATAGTGAGACATTGCCATCCATGCTAATTTAAGTACACTGGTTCTTACTGCAGGAACCATTCTCTCCATACTTGCATACATAATGCGGTGTTTATAAAACATTGGACAGCGATAAGCCAGTGTGACAAAAGACATCAAAAGGTTCAATTTATACATGAGCATATATTTTCTTGTGGTCATAATTTACTATTTTTCAATTCATTTTCAAAAAGTTTCCTCCTTAAACCAATTCATAAACTATATATATTTTCAGAATAATTTGTCAAAATAAACCAAAAGAATTATCAGTGTGATCATCACACACCTGATAATGCAAGAATTGTTGTGCAAGTGCATAAAGACTTGTCTAATAACATGATTACTCCTGTTAGAACTTCATTTTCATCCAAATGACCTCACATAATACATATGCATCAAACACTATTCTACAGTAGATTAGCAGGTTATAGTCTGTTCCAGACTGAGATCTATAAAGCAGGCATTTTGTTAGGGTATTGAGTAGGACTTAAAATATGGCGGGGAAATTGCCCTATAGGTGTGAGGAATGGAGTAGTCTACGTGTAGAGGAATTTTTTAAAGGTAGACAATGGTAGGACTTGCCATTAAAATGTGCGATTAATGCACATTTGGTTAATCTTTCGTTGTATTCAGGACTTGTCAAGTTTTGTTCTATCACTTGTCAGAACAAGTTGTTTCAGAACAGTCCTTTGTCACACCCGTATTTTCATTTCACCCAATCTCTTGCTTTTATTTGTTTTTTATATGCATTTTAATCATCTGAATGAAACAAAAAATCCAAACATGTTATTTCTTCCAAGGTCTTAATTTTTGTTTTTACAATGTTCATGTCGAGTTATCTTATATACACTGATTATTATTATTATTCCAGTATGGTAACACATGTTCATATATCATCAAGAATGGAAAATAATTGTCTGTTATTTAGGTTTTGTCTAAGATATTCTATAAAGACTTGATCAATATGTGTATACATGCTCAAGAATTCTCAATGGCTTCTCAAAGCAGCTCCAGTGACCAAATGGTTAACTTATCCGTCTCGGATGCAGGAGGTCGCGGGTTCAAATCCCAGCTGAGTAATTCCAAAGACATAACAATGGCACTAGCAGCTGCCTCACGTAATGCTTAGCATTAAGAGGTTAGTGTTGGGAATAGCTGGCCTGGTATCATCATAAGGTGACTGGGTAGGGCCATTGGCAACCATGCTGCACATCTGAGCAGCACCATTTTCGTAGAAAATACACAAGACTATGGCATCAAACAAGAATGGGAGAAATATGTTTATAAAATGCTATGGCAATCATTACATTTGTTTCATAGGATTAGCAATAACAAACATTAAGCTCTCACATACTGATGCTGGCCAAGCCCGAGACTTGAACCCATGTGGACAGAGCTGAGATGTCACTGATCTGTAAAGGCTTGCGACTTAGACCAATCGGCGACCCAGGGCCCCAGGTGGTTAAAATTATGCCAAAGAAACCTTTAAAATGCAGCAGCCACATCACAGAGCCCAAATACTGAGGCTCCATACCAAACACCCAATGTCTATGTGTTTACACAATCGATGCCCCAAGTTAGGCAAGCTGATTCAGAGAAATGGAATGGGAAAACGTTCACCTTTTATATTAACAGAATTGAATAATATACACTATCATATCGGCCACTTCTGCACATTATATAATTTTGCGCAACAATGTCATTTATGTAAGCATTGGATCGTGTTGTTTTTGGGTGAACCTTCAATTGGTTTCAAGAAAGAGCAATTGTCTTTTAATTAACGAAAGTGATTTTCAGAAAGTGTACAAAAATATGCCACATTTCTACTCTACATGCATATGAAAATGTGATAACTAAATCTCAACATGAAGACCCACAGCATGACCTTCTTGAACTTGTGACACAGAAAAACCTAATTACCTTTTACAATCATATAAATAAATAAATACATAAAAAACATTATTTAAAAGATGGAAATGTTTACCATAGAGCATTTCTGCTTGTTAATCCACATTTCTGATATTGCACAGTTTCCCCATGCCTATATTTTGTCTATCCAACTTGTCATGTTGCCTCTCTAAAAGAAGAATCTATCCCCAAGTCCTCAATAAACTGTAAAAGAACCCTAAAACCTTGGGTCACTAAGTTATGTAAGGAAGCCGTACGACAACGCCGAGAAGCCTTGAAAAAATTTAACAATCATCCGACGCCCGAGAATTTAAGTAAATATCGTATTCTCCGGGCCAAAGCTCGTCGCACAATCAAAGAAAGTAAACGAGGATCATGGAAGAAATATGTTTCTTCTTTAAACTCTCGTTCGTCAATTAGGAAAGTTTGGGACATGATCCGCAAAATAAACGGAAAGAGAAAACACAATTATTTCCGACATCTGAAACTGAAACTGAACAATAACAATTTTAGCTCAAAACGTGACATAGCAAATGTTTTTGCCGATACATTCTCTAAAAATTCCTCATCATCTAATTATTCCGAAGCCTTCCAAAAATTGAAAACTCGAGAAGAAAAGTCACGTTTAAAATTCACATCCAACAACTCGGAAAGCTACAACCAACTGCTTCACTATTAGAACTTATGGAGGCTTTAGACAAGGCCCATGATACTTCCGCTGGGCCTGACGAAATACATTACCAGTTTTTAAAACACTGACTGGGGTGATGATAGAAAAGTCATACTCAATTTATATAGAACGTTTATACGGTCCAAACTGGACTATGGTTGAGTTGTGTATGGTTCAGACAGAAAATCATATTTGAAAATGCTTGATCCAGTTCATCATCAGGGAATAAGACTGGCTCTGGGAGCATTTAAAACATCCCCTTGTGAAAGCCTACTAGCTGAAGCCAATGAACCAACGTTATCGCATCGTAGAGAAATGCTTTCCGCACAGTATGCTCTGAAATTAAAATCAAACCCTCTGAATCCTGCTCTTTCGGCTGTTTTTCAACCCAAATACAAAACTTTATACGAAAATAAATCAAACGCCATACCTTCCTTTGGCATTAGAATATCATCCAGCCTCGACACTACAAATATAGATCTTTCTAAAATTCAGAAAACGTCTATGTCCGAAACACCACCCTGGCTAATTAAACAACCAAAAGTACATTTTACGTTACACGATGGAAAAAAATCCGAAACAAACCCTTGGCATTAAAGGTAACGAAAAAGCAGATCGCGCTGCTAAAATGGCCCTTACTCAAGAACCATCTGATTTTAAAATACCATATACTGATTTTAAGCCTTGTATCAGAAAGTTCTTTCGTCAGAAGTGGCAGGCATCATGGAATGATGCCGTGAATAACAAACTTCATACAATCAAGCCAACTCTAGGAGAATGGACTCCTTCCTACAGAACCATGTGTAGGGAGGAGGTAGTCATTGCAAGAATCCGAATTGGTCATACTTACATCACCCACACCCACATACTAAAAGGTGAAGACCCACCAGAGTGCGTTTCTTGCAATGAACCATTCACTGTCAAGCACTTTATGATAGAGTGCTTTGACCTACAACCTACGCGCGATCGTTATTACATTGTGCATGACATGAAAGAACTTTCTGATACGATAAACATCACTAGTATTATAGAGTTCTTGAAAGCTGTAAATATTTACTCTAAACTCTGACTTTTATGCTATCACCTTGTGCAGTTTTATGCAATATATATACCGTCCCATTTTAATACCTTTTCATCTTTTTTCATTAACACAGAACATTTACATCTCCCGTTGATCGGGAAGCTTTATTTTGCACCGTTACCATCTTACCGTTTTTAATTTCAACCATTTGTTCTTTTATATCGCTGGTCGATATAGGACCTTTTATAAGTTTTAAAAGATCATACAAATAACAGATTGTTTGGCGCTAAATAGCCTAACAGTGATAATGCGCCGTTAAAAATCAAATAAATCGAATCAAATCAACCTAAACACACGACGCAACTAAACTGATGTCACAACGAAACTAACCCGGTGAAGTCTTGTGCACTTGATGGACGATTCTATTTTTCTCATGCAACACAGGTTACGGAGTTCATTCTATTCGGTAACTGCTAGATAGTTCCTTACATTACCGGATAGTCGAGAGTTGATTTATATCTTTTGCACACATGAAATTTGGAATTACACCACGTGTTAAGCCAGTCTTCCACCATTGTTTCAGGTAAAATTTCAAGTATCATTTGCTCATCTTTTTATTATCGGTTTTTCCCTTTTATTATTGGGTTTGTGAAAAATAATTTACATGACTTGCCCACACCAATTATTATCCACCACTTGTTATATATTGTCACATGGCTGTCAGATACACATGACAATATAGTTATGTTAAAGATTTACTAGTACCATCTAGTTAAGTAACTTGTCCAATGATTTCACTCACAATGTCTGATAATTATTGATGGAATTGATAATAACAGTGACTGTATACAATGTTCCTTACAGCTTTCCATTAATAGTAGAATAACATATTTGATTGAACCCATGCTTCATTCATGGCTATGATAATATTACAAATCATATTAAAAGGTTCCATATCTTTGGAAAGTTCCTTGTTCTTTCATGTTCAAATAAGTATCGGGTTATCTTGTAACTTCAAAATTATATTACTACGCAGTGATAGATTCTATAAGAAATATTATCATTATACCATTCGTTTTTTAATGTTTGATTTTCCATTCCATATCCCTGACAATCTTTGTCATATATGGGTAAGACAGCACAACCACATTCCATGTTTCATTTGAAATAAAGTGTACACCACTCCTTCATTACAATGTAGTTATGTGTAGCCATTGCAAATGAAAATAGTACGATTCATCGAAACATTTAGAAACACAATATACTAGTAAATGTTTAATTGTTTCGTAATTGACGTAAATTTTACTTTACTCGTGTGTAAACATGTTTTTGATTTCCTTGCGATGAACAATTTCATTTTTACCAATTCAGAACAGTATCTCTACTTGCCACTGAATTTATATATGCGTATATCTATACTAGAGTTGTAAATTTGTATATCTATAACAATGAATACATGTCTATAACAATGATTATATATTTGTGTCTGTAACAAGACATGTATACACTCGTGTACATATAGGAATGAAGATATACATTTGTATCTATAAGAATGAATGTATAAATTTGTATTGAAATTAACGTATACATATGTGTAAATATAAAAATGAAGGAATAGATTTGTATATCTCACGATGAATTATATATATATATATATATATATATATATATATATATATATATATATAACAATGACCATACATATCTGTATTCTTAACAATGAATATATACATTTGAGTATAATGATGAATGTATACATTCATTTATATATAAAAATGAATGTATACATTTGTTTATCGGCAAGAAATAAGGTATACATTTGTGCATCTTTACATTCAGTATGTAAAGTTATTATTTTACTAATATAGATTTTAAAGACATTGTACAAAAAGTATCAGCAGCAAAATTTATATTTTCTTTAAACGATTAACTAATTTTCGTACGCGAGCAGTACTACAGTGTTCATGACATGAATGAACTTTTTCATAGAATAAACGTAAGTTGTATTCTTGAAGTCTTAAAAGAAATTTTTTCTAAACTACAACTTTATGCCATCACGTTGAAAAAGTTTTAAGTAATGTATAAACCGTCCTTTACATTGAACATCTTTTTCTTCTGTCATCATTAAGATACACCGTTTACAGTCCCCGTTGATCGGGAAGCTTTATTTATTACCTTCTCCACCTTGTCGTTTAACATTTAACTCTTTGGTTTATATCGCTGGTTGATACGAAACCTTTTCCCACTATTAAAATACCCTAGATATGACCTTTTGTTTGGCTCGAAATAGGCTAATCGTGCTGATGCGCCGTAAAAATATAATCAATCACTCAATTCTCACTAATTTTAATGTGCATGGTTAAAAACAACAAAGGAACAAAAGTGATATGACGGGACTCGTATAGCCAGAAAAAGTAAAAATTCCATGGCCATTTCTTCCTTTAAACTCCAGCATACTGAAAAGTGTCTCTGATATTCTTCAGCGTTAAAAATCTGTTCAAATTACTTGTCGTTGACGCAATGGGTCTCGTATGAAAACCATTTTTATTTAGGACGAAAATACATAAAAAATCAAAAAACAAAATTTACTTAAAAATCGTTTATTTGAAAACCGTACATGAACGTTTAGGCTTTTGGAATGGTATATTCAGTAGAATAGTTCATTTCGCTTCACATTAAAAGGTGTAGAAATGGCACTGGAAAAAGGACGTTCCGAGATAAAAGCTTCTCAACACTGGACAAACTGTTCAGGATTTCCTCATTGGCCTTTGACTATCAATAACTTATTTTGATATAGGTTTCCAACTAGCTGGGCTGTCTCTCCACCTCTCTTTTGGCTGAAGATCACACTTTTCGCTAGAAAGATTTCTTAGGCCAATTGTCACCATATGGGGTAAGTTGGATCGGATTTGATCTGCATAGTGAGCGTCTTCATTTGGTTGTCAAGATAAGTCTTAAGTTTAATTAAAGCAGATGTCAATAGGAGGATAATTTTGTTAAATTTGTTTCTTTTAAGTGTAGCAAGGGCCAATTTTGCATCCATCAGTTCCACTAACCTGGACGCTTTTTTTGTATGCACTGTGATAATCATTTCTTAGTGCATTGCCACGCTTTATCTGTGCGCACTTATCCAATTCTGGCCACCGCGTTTCTATGCTTAAGCGTTTCAAACACACTTTCATCATTTTTTTATTTTACAGTTGGTGGCATCAAACTGTTTGCCATATTTGTTGCTGGCCAGTCGGTCACATTTGGGCTCCAGACTAATTTTAGTTCGGGCCAACTGACGCATTCTCGGGGAGATGTTCTTTTGTGTAATATTTCCGAAAGACGGTATTAGTTCCTTATTTCTTATAAATCCGTAGATTTAATCTTTGTGCATAAAGTAAAGAATTAGTGTAAGAAATTTACAACTTGGTGACTCATCCTCCATTGTGTTGCTCAACAGCAACCTCGAGCGTGTGCACGAAGGTTTAATTGCTCGTAGGCTGCTGTAATTTAAATTTGTATGACCTGCAGTGCTTCCAAAAGATCATCCTACTTTATAATAAACAACAACAAAAAAAACCCAGACAATAAAGGCAGGGGAGATAGTTATACTTGAGTCTGTGGCTGATGTTTTTGCGAGAGTTAGATCTCCATTCTTCAATAGTAAGTATTCTTCAGCCTTAATGGGAAATCCAGTGTAAAAGGTCAAAAGACATAGTCTCAATGGGAATTAGCATTACAGACCCCCATGGACTGTTTAGCCTCAAACTTTTTATGTACACCCTGGGACTGTATGGCCTCAAGAGAAATGGAACATAGGAATAGTGGGGCTGTAAAGCGACAACGAGAAATATTGCGTCTGACGTCACGGTAGGGGAGATTAGTAACACTGTAGCAACATGGGGTAAATGACGTCACAGGACTGAGCGATGGTAGAGATTAATATAACACATATACAACAGACAAAACACTGATACATTTAACATTTTTGTATGGAGTTGGGCAACAAAGTCAATTTTTTTTTCGAGGCAAATGAGGAGCCCTGTAAAGAGCCTATGGGTTTATGTTAACATTATTTTGTGAACATAGATGGCATCGTATAGGTCTCTTTCTTTTCCTCAAACTTTGCCTCACTTCTGGTCCGTAAATCAAAACCCTCTTTAAACAGCCTTGCCTTTCCACATAAATTCTTCTCTTCCAAATGCTTGCAACCGTCATCTTGACAATAGTCCACGATGATCTGTCATACATGGGTAAGTCCGTACCTCAGAACATTGAAGATACGAGAGTAGAGGATTCTACGTCGGTCCACATCTTGTAACGAGAACAGGTAAGGAATGCAGCGAACGTTATTGATAAAGGAAGGGAGGAGTGAAACGGATTGAGAGTGTTAATCAATCCGAGCAGGCGTTACAAAATTCAGTCACACACGGAGTCAGTCGTCCAATCCGAAGAGAGCAGTCTGTGAAGTCACATTCCCTGTATAGAGGCACTAGCATCTGTGTGCAGTCAGAGCCCAGAAGAGTGGAAACAGTTTTTCTCTCTAACAATTGGATTATTATTCCTAAGGATCAAATGTATAACATTACTCTAGCAATAATATTGAATAATAATTTTCATGATTAGCTGTTTTAGCATAATTTTGCTTTTAAAAAAGGAAACTTTTTTCTTTAACAAATTATTTCATTCAAGTGGGTAGTCCTCGCAGTCTGAAAATGGCCACTACTACTTCAAAAAGCCCGCAAGGAGGGAAGATCAGGAACTATTTTCATACAGAGCTTAAAGATACGGAACAATGAAGGTTGCTATTGGCTTACAGATCTCCAGGATGCCAAGTGCAGAACCTGACCCAATTTACAGAGGCTTAAAGGCCAAGACCAGTATAAATTTTGCAATATCATAATTATAGCGAGAGGAACTAAGACGGAAAACTTTCAAGGTCTGCACAGTGGTGGAATATGTTTATACTTCTTATTTGCCAAGGGAGATATACCCCTCTACAAGAACAACCAAACAATAAAAAATAAAGGAAAGGCGGTGAAGATATACGCACCCCCCACCACTGATAAAAGTCCTGGGAGATAAAAACGTGGAGGTCCACTTCTCTGGGCTTCTATTAGAAATCTCACTAAAAGAGTTGACAAGTAAAGCAATATATGTACCGCCCCTTTTTGTAATACCTTTTCATCATTCTTTATTAACATACACCATTTACATCCCCCCTAGGGGCCCCGAGTGGCCGAGTGGTCTAAAGCACTCTCCGTTACGGATCACTGCCATCTCACCTCTGTCTGCGTAGGTTCGAGTCTCGGATTCAGCCAATGTGGGTATGTGAGAAAGCTTGCCAGTAGCTTCTCGAGGGTCGTTGGTTCTTTCCGGTGTTTTCCCGGGTTCTTCCTCCACCATTAATACTGGCCGCCATGTATAGCCTATCGAGTGCTGAAAAATGGCGTTAAACCCTAAACAACAACAACTACATCTCCCGTTGATCGGGAAGCTTTATTTTTCACCATTACCATCTTATCGTTTTAATTTCAGCTATTCGTTTTTTATATTGCTGGTCGATATGAGACTTTTTATAATTTTTAAAAGATACATATAACATTTTGCTTGGCGTTCAATAGCATAAAAGTGCTGATGCGCCGTTAAAACTAAATCAATCAATCGAATATTTACAACCATTTTTTGTACTACTACTAAAGAATGATAATGACCAAAATTAGTTAAATATATGAGAATAATGATAATACAATGGAATCTCTCTGTACAGATCATCTGTGTGATGGATTAAACATGGCTCTATAAAGAACTTGGAAATGCAAGGAAGGTAAAATACATTTAAAAACTGAAAGGGGCGAAGTCTGAAGCTGTATGAAAATTGTATGTTTATTGTCTAAGGGCAGTGATGATTATGGAAGTTGCACTGAAATATTGATAATTGTTTCAGAAAATGAAAAGTGCGAGGGCCATTTGAAAGGAATGAATGCTCTGTATTCATCCAATTTTATTATTGAGGGCGAGAAACACCATTAATGCATTTTTAGATGAGAAGTTGAGTTTTTATAGCTTTGAACAATTTCCACATTGTCAAATGCTTTTGAAAAGACGACCCAAATAAAAAAAACGTCTTTTAATTGGCACACTTTTGCTCACTATTGGCATTTTCCTTAAGAACCTTTTTAGTTTTTTGCACATGAATAAATATTTGTGTTCTTTTACAAACAAGTGGGGCCATGGGTGGCAGCGTGGTCTGAAGTGCTCAACAGTACTGATTGCTGCCATCTAAACCGGTTATTGTCTTGGCCAATGCTGGTATGTGAGGAAAGTGCCACTAGCTTCCAGAGGGTCGGTGGTTCTTACTGGGTTCTTCCCAGGTTATTCCGCCACTATTTATACAGGCTGCAGTTTATAGTCTATCTTGGGGTGAGAAATGGCTTTAAACCCCAAAGCAACAATGAAACCAAACACTACTTGATACCAACAAATATATTACTATAGTATTATGTAAGTATGAGATACATGTAATATAAATATCTGAAATTAGTTATCAACATATCTCAATGTACATATATATATATATATATATATATATATATATATATATATATATATATATATATATATATATATATATATAACTAAAGGAAAAAATTATAGATGCAAATACACTCAAACACCTAATTTAACATTGCAATGTGTGGAAAATCAGCTACTACTCGCCGATACTTTTTCCTTTACAAAAAAATGTTTGTAGGCAGTCGGAATTTTCATCATTGCATTTTTCGGATTACTTTCGGCAACATTGGATGCACGTTTTAGCTTGGCTCGTTTGTTGCCAATCCAATTCTAGAATTCCAAAAACACAAGGAATCACAAGTTTTAGTATCTTCTCACTGTTAATTATTGGACAGAATGTGTGCTGGATGTAAATATTATTAAGATTATATTTAGTGATTTCGAAAAAGAATGTCTATTCACAAACAGGTAGAATTACAGACAAATCAAATTGTGCCTCTCTCAAAAATATTTTTAGACTAAAAATATACGAAGATCTACACAAATTTAGAATACACAGATACCACAAAATAATGGAGAAATTCTTAAATCATTGTGAACTTCTAAATTTTCCAACACAACAACTTTCATTAATTAACACAAACGGACCCAATTGTGTGTTACCAAGTTTTTATGTGTATAAAAACATAACAGACTGGAACAATAGATACATGCACATATGCTTCATAAATTATATGGACAGTGATCTGAAAAGGATAAAAGGCTGATGTTTGTCAAATGTGAATCTGAACTACAGCAAAATTATCTAAAAATACGTGACCTTGACTTTCTGCTTTTAAGAGCAAGATTGACAACAAGAATGCTGACACTAGCCTTGTCTTTGGTGTTGTATAGCCCACTGTCCCAGGAAGACTCGAGGCATTTTAACTGACCTTCTGTAAAAACAGTCATTGGTCTCTTGTCATTCTATTCAAAAAGAGAGCAACATCTCTGTACATGTAATATGCTGCAATAGAATGGTTGTGACAAAACATAACATAGGTATTAGTAATATATAGCCGCTGGAGTATACTGGGACGGGCAATTAACCAGAGCTCAGCTTTGGCACATGAGCAATAACAAACTTCATAATACCAACATTTGATCAAGTATTGTTTTCATTTTAATAAATCTTTTTTAAGAAGCTTAATTTTAGGGCAAAACTCATTTAGAGAAAAATAGTGAGACATTGCCATCCATGCTAATTTAAGTACACTGATTCTTACTGCAGGAACCATTCTCTCCATACTTGCATACATAATGCGGTGTTTATAAAACATTGGACAACGATAAGCCAGTGTGACAAAAGACATCAAAAGGTTCAATTTATACATAAGCATATATTTTCTTGTGGTCATAATTTACTATTTTTCAATTCATTTTCAAAACGTTTCCTCCTTAACCCAATATAAGTATATATATTTTCAGAATAATTTGTCAAAATAAACCAAAAAAATTGTCAGTGTGATCATCACACACCTGATAATGCAAGAATTGTTGTGCAAGTGCATAAAGACTTGACTAATAACAAGATTACTCCTGTTAGAACTTCATTTTCATCAAAATGACCTCACAGAATACATATGCATCAAACACTATTCTACAGTAGATTAGCAGGTTATAGTCTGTTCCAGACTGAGATCTATAAAGCAGGCATTTTGTTAGGGTATTGAGTAGGACTTAAAATATGGCGGGGAAATTGCCCTGTAGGTGTGAGAAATGGAGTAGTCTATGTGTAGAGGAATTTTTTAAAGGTAGACAATGGTAGGACTTGCCATTAAAATGTGCGATTAATGCACATTTGGTTATACTTTCGTTGTATTCAGGACTCGTCAAGTTTTGTTCTATCACTTGTCAGAACAAGTTGTTTCAGAACAGTCCTTTGTCACACCCGTATTTTCATTTCACCCAATCTCTTGCTTTTATTTGTTTTTTATATGCATTTTAATCATCTGAATGAAACAAAAATCCAAACATGTTATTTCTTCCAACGTCTTAATTTTTTTTTTGACAATGTTCATGTCGAGTTATCTTATATACACTGATTATTATTAGTATTCCAGTATGGTAACACATGTTCATATATCATCAAGAATGGAAAATAATTGTCTGTTGTTTAGGCTTTGCCTAAGATATTCTATAAAGACTTGATCAATATGTGTATACATGCTCAAGAATTCTCAATGGCTTCTCAAAGCAGCTCCAGTGACCAAATGGTTAACTTATCCGTCTCGGATGCAGGAGGTCGCGGGTTCAAATCCCAGCTGAGTAATTCCAAAGACATAACAATGGCACTAGCAGCTGCCTCACGTGATGCTTAGCATTAAGAAGTTAGTGTTAGGAATAGCTGGCCTGGTATCTTCATAAGGTGACTGGTTAGGGCCATTGGCAACCATGCTGCACATCTGAGCAGCACCATTTTCGTAGAAGATACACAAGACTATGGCATCAAACAAGAATGTGGGAGAAATATGTTTATAAAATGCTATGGCAATCATTACATTTGTTTAATAGGATTAGCAATAACAAACATTAAGCTCTCACATACTGATGCTGGCCAAGCCCGAGACTTGAACCCATGTGGACAGAGCTGAGATGTCACTGATCTGTAAAGGCTTGCGACTTAGACCAATCGGCGACCCTGGGCCCCAGGTGCTTAAAATTATGCCAAAAAAACCTTTAAAATGCTGCAGCCACATCATAGAGCCCAAATACCGAGGCTCCATACCAAACACCCAATGTCTATGTGTTTACACAATCGATGCCCCAAGTTAGGCAAGCTGATTCAGAGAAATGTAATGGGAAAACGTTCACCTTTTATATTAACAGAATTGAATAATATACACTATCATATCGGCCACTTCAGCACGTTATGTAATTTTGCGCAACAATGTCATTTATGTAAGCATTGGATCGTGTTGTTTTTGGGTGAACCTTCAATTGGTTTCAAGAAAGAGCAATTGTCTTTTAATTAACGAAAGTGATTTTCAGAAAGTGTACAAAAATATCCCACATTTCTACCCTACATGCATATGAAAATGTGATAACTAAATCTCAACATGAAGACCCACACCATGACCTTCTTGAACTTGTGACCCAGAAAAACCTAATAACCTTTTACAATCAAATAAATAAATAAATAAATGAATACATAAAAAAGATTATTGAAAAGATGGAAATGTTTACCATAGAGCATTTCTGCTTGTTAATCCACATTTCTGATATTGCACAGTTTCCCCATGCCTATATTTTGTCTATCCAACTTGTCATGTTGCCTCTCTAAAAGAAGAATCTATCCCCAAGTCCTCAATAAACTGTAAAAGAACCCTAAAACCTTGGGTCACTAAGGAATGTAAGGAAGCCGTACGACAACGCCGAGAAGCCTTGAAAAAATTTAACAATCATCCGACGCCCGAGAATTTAAGTAAATATCGTATTCTCCGGGCCAAAGCTCGTCGCACAATCAAAGAAAGTAAACGAGCATCATGGAAGAAATATGTTTCCTCTTTAAACTCTCGTTCCTCAATTAAGAAAGTTTGGGACATGATCCGCAAAATAAATGGAAAGAGAAAACACAATTATTTCCGACATCTGAAACTGAACAATAACAATTTTAGCTCAAAACGTGACATAGCAAATGTTCTTGCTGATACATTCTCTAAAAATTCCTCATCATCTAATTATTCCGAAGCCTTCCAAAAATTGAAAACTCAAAAAGAAAAGTCACGTTTAAAATTCACATCCAACAACTCGGAAAGCTACAACCAACTGTTTTCGCTATCAGAACTTATGGAGGTTTTAGACAAGGCCCATGATACTTCCGCTGGGCCTGACGAAATACATTACCAGTTTTTAAAACACTGACTGGGGTGATGATAGAAAAGTCATACTCAATTTATATAGATCGTTTGTACGGTCCAAACTGGACTATGGTTGAGTTGTGTATGGTTCAGCCAGAATATCATATTTGAAAATGCTTGATCCAATTCATCATCTGGAAATAAGACTGGCTCTGGGAGCATTTAAAACATCCCCTTGTGAAAGCCTATTAGCTGAAGCCAATGAACCAACGTTATCGCATCGTAGAGAAATGCTTTCCGCAGAGTATGCTCTCAAATTAAAATCAAACCCTCTGAATCCTGCTTTTTCGGCTGTTTTTCAACCCAAATACAAAACTATACGAAAATAAATCAAACGCCATACCTTCCTTTGGCATTAGAATATCATCCAGCCTTGACACTACAAATATAGATCTTTCTAAAATTCAGAAAACGTCTATGTCCGAAACACCACCGTGGCTAATTAAACAATCAAAAGTACGTTTTACGCTACACGGTGGAAAAAAAATCCGAAACAAACCCTTCGATCTTCCACAACTCTTACCATGAACTCCTCACCGAATTAAAAACCACACCAGAATTTACACTGATGGATCAAAGAATGAGGAAAAGGCTGCTGCAGCCTTTGTTTGTGGAAATCACACAACGCAAGTTCGCTTACCAAATGGAGCATCAATTTTTACAGCCGAAATCAGAGCAACAGACCTTGCTCTGCAACATATAGAAAAGAAACATTTTAAACAGTATCATCTTCTCCGACTCGCTATCAGTACTCCAGTCACTACACAATAGAAAACTGGAGAACCCATTATTGAACAACATACTGATCAAAAATACCGAGCTGAGTGTCTTCCACAATATAATATACTGTTGGTTACCTAGCCACATTGGTATTAAAGGTAACGAAAAAGCAGATCGCGCTGCTAAAATGGCCCTTACTGAAGAACCATCTGATTTTAAAATACCATAAACTGATTTTAAACCTTGTATCAGAAAGTTCTTTCGTCAGAAGTGGCAGGCATCATGGAATGATGCCGTGAATAACAAACTTCATGCAATCAAGCCAACTCTAGGAGAATGGACTCCTTCCTACAGAACCATGTGTAGGGAGGAGGTAGTCATTGCAAGAATCCGAATTGGTCATACTTGTATCACCCACACCCACATATAAACATCACTCGTATTATAGAGTTCTTGAAAGCCGTAAATATTTACTCTAAACTCTGACTTTTATGCTATCACCTTGTGCAGTTTTATGCAATATATATACCGTCCCATTTTAATACCTATTGATCATTTTTACATCTCCCGTTGAGCGGGAACCTTTATTTTGCACCGTTATCATCTTACCGTTTTTTAATTTCAACCATTTGTTCTTTTATATCGCTGGTGGATATAGGACCTTTTATAAGTTTTAAAAGATTATAGAAATAACACTTTGTTTGGCGCTAAATAGCCTAACAGTCCCGATGCGCCGTTAAAAATAAATCAATCAATCAATCAATCAGTAGTAAGTATTCTTCAGCCTTAATGGGAAATCCAGTGTAAAAGGTCAAAAGACATAGTCTCAATGGGAATTAGCATTACAGACCCCCATGGACTGTTTAGCCTCAAACTTTTTATGTACACCCTGGGACTGTATGGCCTCAAGAGAAATGGAACATAGGAATAGTGGGGCTGTAAAGCGACAACGAGAAATATTGCGTCTGACGTCACGGTAGGGGAGATTAGTAACACTGTAGCAACATGGGGTAAATGACGTCACAGGACTGAGCGAAGGTAGAGATTAATATAACACATATACAACAGACAAAACACTGATACATTTAACATTTTTGTATGGAGTTGGGCAACAAAGTCAATTTTTTTTTCGAGGCAAATGAGGAGCCCTGTAAAGAGCCTATGGGTTTATGTTAACATTATTTTGTGAACATAGATGGCATCGTATAGGTCTCTTTCTTTTCCTCAAACTTTGCCTCACTTCTGGTCCGTAAATCAAAACCCTCTTTAAACAGCCTTGCCTTTCCACATAAATTCTTCTCTTCCAAATGCTTGCAACCGTCATCTTGACAATAGTCCACGATGATCTGTCATACATGGGTAAGTCCGTACCTCAGAACATTGAAGATACGAGAGTAGAGGATTCTACGTCGGTCCACATCTTGTAACGAGAACAGGTAAGGAATGCAGCGAACTGTGGTTATTGATAAAGGAAGGGAGGAGTGAAACGGATTGAGAGTGTTAATCAATCCGAGCAGGCGTTACAAAATTCAGTCACACACGGAGTCAGTCGTCCAATCCGAAGAGAGCAGTCTGTGAAGTCACATTCCCTGTATAGAGGCACTAGCATCTGTGTGCAGTCAGAGCCCAGAAGAGTGGAAACAGTTTTTCTCTCTAACAATTGGATTATTATTCCTAAGGATCAAATGTATAACATTACTCTAGCAATAATATTGAATAATAATTTTCATGATTAGCTGTTTTAGCATAATTTTGCTTTTAAAAAAGGAAACTTTTTTCTTTAACAAATTATTTCATTCAAGTGGGTAGTCCTCGCAGTCTGAAAATGGCCACTACTACTTCAAAAAGCCCGCAAGGAGGGAAGATCAGGAACTATTTTCATACAGAGCTTAAAGATACGGAACAATGAAGGTTGCTATTGGCTTACAGATCTCCAGGATGCCAAGTGCAGAACCTGACCCAATTTACAGAGGCTTAAAGGCCAAGACCAGTATAAATTTTGCAATATCATAATTATAGCGAGAGGAACTAAGACGGAAAACTTTCAAGGTCTGCACAGTGGTGGAATATGTTTATACTTCTTATTTGCCAAGGGAGATATACCCCTCTACAAGAACAACCAAACAATAAAAAATAAAGGAAAGGCGGTGAAGATATACGCACCCCCCACCACTGATAAAAGTCCTGGGAGATAAAAACGTGGAGGTCCACTTCTCTGGGCTTCTATTAGAAATCTCACTAAAAGAGTTGACAAGTAAAGCAATATATGTACCGCCCCTTTTTGTAATACCTTTTCATCATTCTTTATTAACATACACCATTTACATCCCCCCTAGGGGCCCCGAGTGGCCGAGTGGTCTAAAGCACTCTCCGTTACGGATCACTGCCATCTCACCTCTGTCTGCGTAGGTTCGAGTCTCGGATTCAGCCAATGTGGGTATGTGAGAAAGCTTGCCAGTAGCTTCTCGAGGGTCGTTGGTTCTTTCCGGTGTTTTCCCGGGTTCTTCCTCCACCATTAATACTGGCCGCCATGTATAGCCTATCGAGTGCTGAAAAATGGCGTTAAACCCTAAACAACAACAACTACATCTCCCGTTGATCGGGAAGCTTTATTTTTCACCATTACCATCTTATCGTTTTAATTTCAGCTATTCGTTTTTTATATTGCTGGTCGATATGAGACTTTTTATAATTTTTAAAAGATACATATAACATTTTGCTTGGCGTTCAATAGCATAAAAGTGCTGATGCGCCGTTAAAACTAAATCAATCAATCGAATATTTACAACCATTTTTTGTACTACTACTAAAGAATGATAATGACCAAAATTAGTTAAATATATGAGAATAATGATAATACAATGGAATCTCTCTGTACAGATCATCTGTGTGATGGATTAAACATGGCTCTATAAAGAACTTGGAAATGCAAGGAAGGTAAAATACATTTAAAAACTGAAAGGGGCGAAGTCTGAAGCTGTATGAAAATTGTATGTTTATTGTCTAAGGGCAGTGATGATTATGGAAGTTGCACTGAAATATTGATAATTGTTTCAGAAAATGAAAAGTGCGAGGGCCATTTGAAAGGAATGAATGCTCTGTATTCATCCAATTTTATTATTGAGGGCGAGAAACACCATTAATGCATTTTTAGATGAGAAGTTGAGTTTTTATAGCTTTGAACAATTTCCACATTGTCAAATGCTTTTGAAAAGACGACCCAAATAAAAAAAACGTCTTTTAATTGGCACACTTTTGCTCACTATTGGCATTTTCCTTAAGAACCTTTTTAGTTTTTTGCACATGAATAAATATTTGTGTTCTTTTACAAACAAGTGGGGCCATGGGTGGCAGCGTGGTCTGAAGTGCTCAACAGTACTGATTGCTGCCATCTAAACCGGTTATTGTCTTGGCCAATGCTGGTATGTGAGGAAAGTGCCACTAGCTTCCAGAGGGTCGGTGGTTCTTACTGGGTTCTTCCCAGGTTATTCCGCCACTATTTATACAGGCTGCAGTTTATAGTCTATCTTGGGGTGAGAAATGGCTTTAAACCCCAAAGCAACAATGAAACCAAACACTACTTGATACCAACAAATATATTACTATAGTATTATGTAAGTATGAGATACATGTAATATAAATATCTGAAATTAGTTATCAACATATCTCAATGTACATATATATATATATATATATATATATATATATATATATATATATATATATATATATATATATATATATATATATATATATATATATATATGTATATATATATATATATAACTAAAGGAAAAAATTATAGATGCAAATACACTCAAACACCTAATTTAACATTGCAATGTGTGGAAAATCAGCTACTACTCGCCGATACTTTTTCCTTTACAAAAAAATGTTTGTAGGCAGTCGGAATTTTCATCATTGCATTTTTCGGATTACTTTCGGCAACATTGGATGCACGTTTTAGCTTGGCTCGTTTGTTGCCAATCCAATTCTAGAATTCCAAAAACACAAGGAATCACAAGTTTTAGTATCTTCTCACTGTTAATTATTGGACAGAATGTGTGCTGGATGTAAATATTATTAAGATTATATTTAGTGATTTCGAAAAAGAATGTCTATTCACAAACAGGTAGAATTACAGAGAAATCAAATTGTGCCTCTCTCAAAAATATTTTTAGACTAAAAATATACGAAGATCTACACAAATTTAGAATACACAGATACCACAAAATAATGGAGAAATTCTTAAATCATTGTGAACTTCTAAATTTTCCAACACAACAACTTTCATTAATTAACACAAACGGACCCAATTGTGTGTTACCAAGTTTTTATGTGTATAAAAACATAACAGACTGGAACAATAGATACATGCACATATGCTTCATAAATTATATGGACAGTGATCTGAAAAGGATAAAAGGCTGATGTTTGTCAAATGTGAATCTGAACTACAGCAAAATTATCTAAAAATACGTGACCTTGACTTTCTGCTTTTAAGAGCAAGATTGACAACAAGAATGCTGACACTAGCCTTGTCTTTGGTGTTGTATAGCCCACTGTCCCAGGAAGACTCGAGGCATTTTAACTGACCTTCTGTAAAAACAGTCATTGGTCTCTTGTCATTCTATTCAAAAAGAGAGCAACATCTCTGTACATGTAATATGCTGCAATAGAATGGTTGTGACAAAACATAACATAGGTATTAGTAATATATAGCCGCTGGAGTATACTGGGACGGGCAATTAACCAGAGCTCAGCTTTGGCACATGAGCAATAACAAACTTCATAATACCAACATTTGATCAAGTATTGTTTTCATTTTAATAAATCTTTTTTAAGAAGCTTAATTTTAGGGCAAAACTCATTTAGAGAAAAATAGTGAGACATTGCCATCCATGCTAATTTAAGTACACTGATTCTTACTGCAGGAACCATTCTCTCCATACTTGCATACATAATGCGGTGTTTATAAAACATTGGACAACGATAAGCCAGTGTGACAAAAGACATCAAAAGGTTCAATTTATACATAAGCATATATTTTCTTGTGGTCATAATTTACTATTTTTCAATTCATTTTCAAAACGTTTCCTCCTTAACCCAATATAAGTATATATATTTTCAGAATAATTTGTCAAAATAAACCAAAAAAATTGTCAGTGTGATCATCACACACCTGATAATGCAAGAATTGTTGTGCAAGTGCATAAAGACTTGACTAATAACAAGATTACTCCTGTTAGAACTTCATTTTCATCAAAATGACCTCACAGAATACATATGCATCAAACACTATTCTACAGTAGATTAGCAGGTTATAGTCTGTTCCAGACTGAGATCTATAAAGCAGGCATTTTGTTAGGGTATTGAGTAGGACTTAAAATATGGCGGGGAAATTGCCCTGTAGGTGTGAGAAATGGAGTAGTCTATGTGTAGAGGAATTTTTTAAAGGTAGACAATGGTAGGACTTGCCATTAAAATGTGCGATTAATGCACATTTGGTTATACTTTCGTTGTATTCAGGACTCGTCAAGTTTTGTTCTATCACTTGTCAGAACAAGTTGTTTCAGAACAGTCCTTTGTCACACCCGTATTTTCATTTCACCCAATCTCTTGCTTTTATTTGTTTTTTATATGCATTTTAATCATCTGAATGAAACAAAAATCCAAACATGTTATTTCTTCCAACGTCTTAATTTTTTTTTTGACAATGTTCATGTCGAGTTATCTTATATACACTGATTATTATTAGTATTCCAGTATGGTAACACATGTTCATATATCATCAAGAATGGAAAATAATTGTCTGTTGTTTAGGCTTTGCCTAAGATATTCTATAAAGACTTGATCAATATGTGTATACATGCTCAAGAATTCTCAATGGCTTCTCAAAGCAGCTCCAGTGACCAAATGGTTAACTTATCCGTCTCGGATGCAGGAGGTCGCGGGTTCAAATCCCAGCTGAGTAATTCCAAAGACATAACAATGGCACTAGCAGCTGCCTCACGTGATGCTTAGCATTAAGAAGTTAGTGTTAGGAATAGCTGGCCTGGTATCTTCATAAGGTGACTGGTTAGGGCCATTGGCAACCATGCTGCACATCTGAGCAGCACCATTTTCGTAGAAGATACACAAGACTATGGCATCAAACAAGAATGTGGGAGAAATATGTTTATAAAATGCTATGGCAATCATTACATTTGTTTAATAGGATTAGCAATAACAAACATTAAGCTCTCACATACTGATGCTGGCCAAGCCCGAGACTTGAACCCATGTGGACAGAGCTGAGATGTCACTGATCTGTAAAGGCTTGCGACTTAGACCAATCGGCGACCCTGGGCCCCAGGTGCTTAAAATTATGCCAAAAAAACCTTTAAAATGCTGCAGCCACATCATAGAGCCCAAATACCGAGGCTCCATACCAAACACCCAATGTCTATGTGTTTACACAATCGATGCCCCAAGTTAGGCAAGCTGATTCAGAGAAATGTAATGGGAAAACGTTCACCTTTTATATTAACAGAATTGAATAATATACACTATCATATCGGCCACTTCAGCACGTTATGTAATTTTGCGCAACAATGTCATTTATGTAAGCATTGGATCGTGTTGTTTTTGGGTGAACCTTCAATTGGTTTCAAGAAAGAGCAATTGTCTTTTAATTAACGAAAGTGATTTTCAGAAAGTGTACAAAAATATCCCACATTTCTACCCTACATGCATATGAAAATGTGATAACTAAATCTCAACATGAAGACCCACACCATGACCTTCTTGAACTTGTGACCCAGAAAAACCTAATAACCTTTTACAATCAAATAAATAAATAAATAAATGAATACATAAAAAAGATTATTGAAAAGATGGAAATGTTTACCATAGAGCATTTCTGCTTGTTAATCCACATTTCTGATATTGCACAGTTTCCCCATGCCTATATTTTGTCTATCCAACTTGTCATGTTGCCTCTCTAAAAGAAGAATCTATCCCCAAGTCCTCAATAAACTGTAAAAGAACCCTAAAACCTTGGGTCACTAAGGAATGTAAGGAAGCCGTACGACAACGCCGAGAAGCCTTGAAAAAATTTAACAATCATCCGACGCCCGAGAATTTAAGTAAATATCGTATTCTCCGGGCCAAAGCTCGTCGCACAATCAAAGAAAGTAAACGAGCATCATGGAAGAAATATGTTTCCTCTTTAAACTCTCGTTCCTCAATTAAGAAAGTTTGGGACATGATCCGCAAAATAAATGGAAAGAGAAAACACAATTATTTCCGACATCTGAAACTGAACAATAACAATTTTAGCTCAAAACGTGACATAGCAAATGTTCTTGCTGATACATTCTCTAAAAATTCCTCATCATCTAATTATTCCGAAGCCTTCCAAAAATTGAAAACTCAAAAAGAAAAGTCACGTTTAAAATTCACATCCAACAACTCGGAAAGCTACAACCAACTGTTTTCGCTATCAGAACTTATGGAGGTTTTAGACAAGGCCCATGATACTTCCGCTGGGCCTGACGAAATACATTACCAGTTTTTAAAACACTGACTGGGGTGATGATAGAAAAGTCATACTCAATTTATATAGATCGTTTGTACGGTCCAAACTGGACTATGGTTGAGTTGTGTATGGTTCAGCCAGAATATCATATTTGAAAATGCTTGATCCAATTCATCATCTGGAAATAAGACTGGCTCTGGGAGCATTTAAAACATCCCCTTGTGAAAGCCTATTAGCTGAAGCCAATGAACCAACGTTATCGCATCGTAGAGAAATGCTTTCCGCAGAGTATGCTCTCAAATTAAAATCAAACCCTCTGAATCCTGCTTTTTCGGCTGTTTTTCAACCCAAATACAAAACTATACGAAAATAAATCAAACGCCATACCTTCCTTTGGCATTAGAATATCATCCAGCCTTGACACTACAAATATAGATCTTTCTAAAATTCAGAAAACGTCTATGTCCGAAACACCACCGTGGCTAATTAAACAATCAAAAGTACGTTTTACGCTACACGGTGGAAAAAAAATCCGAAACAAACCCTTCGATCTTCCACAACTCTTACCATGAACTCCTCACCGAATTAAAAACCACACCAGAATTTACACTGATGGATCAAAGAATGAGGAAAAGGCTGCTGCAGCCTTTGTTTGTGGAAATCACACAACGCAAGTTCGCTTACCAAATGGAGCATCAATTTTTACAGCCGAAATCAGAGCAACAGACCTTGCTCTGCAACATATAGAAAAGAAACATTTTAAACAGTATCATCTTCTCCGACTCGCTATCAGTACTCCAGTCACTACACAATAGAAAACTGGAGAACCCATTATTGAACAACATACTGATCAAAAATACCGAGCTGAGTGTCTTCCACAATATAATATACTGTTGGTTACCTAGCCACATTGGTATTAAAGGTAACGAAAAAGCAGATCGCGCTGCTAAAATGGCCCTTACTGAAGAACCATCTGATTTTAAAATACCATAAACTGATTTTAAACCTTGTATCAGAAAGTTCTTTCGTCAGAAGTGGCAGGCATCATGGAATGATGCCGTGAATAACACACTTCATGCAATCAAGCCAACTCTAGGAGAATGGACTCCTTCCTACAGAACCATGTGTAGGGAGGAGGTAGTCATTGCAAGAATCCGAATTGGTCATACTTGTATCACCCACACCCACATATAAACATCACTCGTATTATAGAGTTCTTGAAAGCCGTAAATATTTACTCTAAACTCTGACTTTTATGCTATCACCTTGTGCAGTTTTATGCAATATATATACCGTCCCATTTTAATACCTATTGATCATTTTTACATCTCCCGTTGAGCGGGAACCTTTATTTTGCACCGTTATCATCTTACCGTTTTTTAATTTCAACCATTTGTTCTTTTATATCGCTGGTGGATATAGGACCTTTTATAAGTTTTAAAAGATTATAGAAATAACACTTTGTTTGGCGCTAAATAGCCTAACAGTCCCGATGCGCCGTTAAAAATAAATCAATCAATCAATCAATCAGTAGTAAGTATTCTTCAGCCTTAATGGGAAATCCAGTGTAAAAGGTCAAAAGACATAGTCTCAATGGGAATTAGCATTACAGACCCCCATGGACTGTTTAGCCTCAAACTTTTTATGTACACCCTGGGACTGTATGGCCTCAAGAGAAATGGAACATAGGAATAGTGGGGCTGTAAAGCGACAACGAGAAATATTGCGTCTGACGTCACGGTAGGGGAGATTAGTAACACTGTAGCAACATGGGGTAAATGACGTCACAGGACTGAGCGAAGGTAGAGATTAATATAACACATATACAACAGACAAAACACTGATACATTTAACATTTTTGTATGGAGTTGGGCAACAAAGTCAATTTTTTTTTCGAGGCAAATGAGGAGCCCTGTAAAGAGCCTATGGGTTTATGTTAACATTATTTTGTGAACATAGATGGCATCGTATAGGTCTCTTTCTTTTCCTCAAACTTTGCCTCACTTCTGGTCCGTAAATCAAAACCCTCTTTAAACAGCCTTGCCTTTCCACATAAATTCTTCTCTTCCAAATGCTTGCAACCGTCATCTTGACAATAGTCCACGATGATCTGTCATACATGGGTAAGTCCGTACCTCAGAACATTGAAGATACGAGAGTAGAGGATTCTACGTCGGTCCACATCTTGTAACGAGAACAGGTAAGGAATGCAGCGAACTGTGGTTATTGATAAAGGAAGGGAGGAGTGAAACGGATTGAGAGTGTTAATCAATCCGAGCAGGCGTTACAAAATTCAGTCACACACGGAGTCAGTCGTCCAATCCGAAGAGAGCAGTCTGTGAAGTCACATTCCCTGTATAGAGGCACTAGCATCTGTGTGCAGTCAGAGCCCAGAAGAGTGGAAACAGTTTTTCTCTCTAACAATTGGATTATTATTCCTAAGGATCAAATGTATAACATTACTCTAGCAATAATATTGAATAATAATTTTCATGATTAGCTGTTTTAGCATAATTTTGCTTTTAAAAAAGGAAACTTTTTTCTTTAACAAATTATTTCATTCAAGTGGGTAGTCCTCGCAGTCTGAAAATGGCCACTACTACTTCAAAAAGCCCGCAAGGAGGGAAGATCAGGAACTATTTTCATACAGAGCTTAAAGATACGGAACAATGAAGGTTGCTATTGGCTTACAGATCTCCAGGATGCCAAGTGCAGAACCTGACCCAATTTACAGAGGCTTAAAGGCCAAGACCAGTATAAATTTTGCAATATCATAATTATAGCGAGAGGAACTAAGACGGAAAACTTTCAAGGTCTGCACAGTGGTGGAATATGTTTATACTTCTTATTTGCCAAGGGAGATATACCCCTCTACAAGAACAACCAAACAATAAAAAATAAAGGAAAGGCGGTGAAGATATACGCACCCCCCACCACTGATAAAAGTCCTGGGAGATAAAAACGTGGAGGTCCACTTCTCTGGGCTTCTATTAGAAATCTCACTAAAAGAGTTGACAAGTAAAGCAATATATGTACCGCCCCTTTTTGTAATACCTTTTCATCATTCTTTATTAACATACACCATTTACATCCCCCCTAGGGGCCCCGAGTGGCCGAGTGGTCTAAAGCACTCTCCGTTACGGATCACTGCCATCTCACCTCTGTCTGCGTAGGTTCGAGTCTCGGATTCAGCCAATGTGGGTATGTGAGAAAGCTTGCCAGTAGCTTCTCGAGGGTCGTTGGTTCTTTCCGGTGTTTTCCCGGGTTCTTCCTCCACCATTAATACTGGCCGCCATGTATAGCCTATCGAGTGCTGAAAAATGGCGTTAAACCCTAAACAACAACAACTACATCTCCCGTTGATCGGGAAGCTTTATTTTTCACCATTACCATCTTATCGTTTTAATTTCAGCTATTCGTTTTTTATATTGCTGGTCGATATGAGACTTTTTATAATTTTTAAAAGATACATATAACATTTTGCTTGGCGTTCAATAGCATAAAAGTGCTGATGCGCCGTTAAAACTAAATCAATCAATCGAATATTTACCACCATTTTTTGTACTACTACTAAAGAATGATAATGACCAAAATTAGTTAAATATATGAGAATAATGATAATACAATGGAATCTCTCTGTACAGATCATCTGTGTGATGGATTAAACATGGCTCTATAAAGAACTTGGAAATGCAAGGAAGGTAAAATACATTTAAAAACTGAAAGGGGCGAAGTCTGAAGCTGTATGAAAATTGTATGTTTATTGTCTAAGGGCAGTGATGATTATGGAAGTTGCACTGAAATATTGATAATTGTTTCAGAAAATGAAAAGTGCGAGGGCCATTTGAAAGGAATGAATGCTCTGTATTCATCCAATTTTATTATTGAGGGCGAGAAACACCATTAATGCATTTTTAGATGAGAAGTTGAGTTTTTATAGCTTTGAACAATTTCCACATTGTCAAATGCTTTTGAAAAGACGACCCAAATAAAAAAAACGTCTTTTAATTGGCACACTTTTGCTCACTATTGGCATTTTCCTTAAGAACCTTTTTAGTTTTTTGCACATGAATAAATATTTGTGTTCTTTTACAAACAAGTGGGGCCATGGGTGGCAGCGTGGTCTGAAGTACTCAACAGTACTGATTGCTGCCATCTAAACCGGTTATTGTCTTGGCCAATGCTGGTATGTGAGGAAAGTGCCACTAGCTTCCAGAGGGTCGGTGGTTCTTACTGGGTTCTTCCCAGGTTATTCCGCCACTATTTATACAGGCTGCAGTTTATAGTCTATCTTGGGGTGAGAAATGGCTTTAAACCCCAAAGCAACAATGAAACCAAACACTACTTGATACCAACAAATATATTACTATAGTATTATGTAAGTATGAGATACATGTAATATAAATATCTGAAATTAGTTATCAACATATCTCAATGTACATATATATATATATATATATATATATATATATATATATATATATATATATATATATATATATATATATATATATATATATATAACTAAAGGAAAAAATTATAGATGCAAATACACTCAAACACCTAATTTAACATTGCAATGTGTGCAAAATCAGCTACTACTCGCCGATACTTTTTCCTTTACAAAAAAATGTTTGTAGGCAGTCGGAATTTTCATCATTGCATTTTTCGGATTACTTTCGGCAACATTGGATGCACGTTTTAGCTTGGCTCGTTTGTTGCCAATCCAATTCTAGAATTCCAAAAACACAAGGAATCACAAGTTTTAGTATCTTCTCACTGTTAATTATTGGACAGAATGTGTGCTGGATGTAAATATTATTAAGATTATATTTAGTGATTTCGAAAAAGAATGTCTATTCACAAACAGGTAGAATTACAGAGAAATCAAATTGTGCCTCTCTCAAAAATATTTTTAGACTAAAAATATACGAAGATCTACACAAATTTAGAATACACAGATACCACAAAATAATGGAGAAATTCTTAAATCATTGTGAACTTCTAAATTTTCCAACACAACAACTTTCATTAATTAACACAAACGGACCCAATTGTGTGTTACCAAGTTTTTATGTGTATAAAAACATAACAGACTGGAACAATAGATACATGCACATATGCTTCATAAATTATATGGACAGTGATCTGAAAAGGATAAAAGGCTGATGTTTGTCAAATGTGAATCTGAACTACAGCAAAATTATCTAAAAATACGTGACCTTGACTTTCTGCTTTTAAGAGCAAGATTGACAACAAGAATGCTGACACTAGCCTTGTCTTTGGTGTTGTATAGCCCACTGTCCCAGGAAGACTCGAGGCATTTTAACTGACCTTCTGTAAAAACAGTCATTGGTCTCTTGTCATTCTATTCAAAAAGAGAGCAACATCTCTGTACATGTAATATGCTGCAATAGAATGGTTGTGACAAAACATAACATAGGTATTAGTAATATATAGCCGCTGGAGTATACTGGGACGGGCAATTAACCAGAGCTCAGCTTTGGCACATGAGCAATAACAAACTTCATAATACCAACATTTGATCAAGTATTGTTTTCATTTTAATAAATCTTTTTTAAGAAGCTTAATTTTAGGGCAAAACTCATTTAGAGAAAAATAGTGAGACATTGCCATCCATGCTAATTTAAGTACACTGATTCTTACTGCAGGAACCATTCTCTCCATACTTGCATACATAATGCGGTGTTTATAAAACATTGGACAACGATAAGCCAGTGTGACAAAAGACATCAAAAGGTTCAATTTATACATAAGCATATATTTTCTTGTGGTCATAATTTACTATTTTTCAATTCATTTTCAAAACGTTTCCTCCTTAACCCAATATAAGTATATATATTTTCAGAATAATTTGTCAAAATAAACCAAAAAAATTGTCAGTGTGATCATCACACACCTGATAATGCAAGAATTGTTGTGCAAGTGCATAAAGACTTGTCTAATAACATGATTACTCCTGTTAGAACTTCATTTTCATCAAAATGACCTCACAGAATACATATGCATCAAACACTATTCTACAGTAGATTAGCAGGTTATAGTCTGTTCCAGACTGAGATCTATAAAGCAGGCATTTTGTTAGGGTATTGAGTAGGACTTAAAATATGGCGGGGAAATTGCCCTGTAGGTGTGAGAAATGGAGTAGTCTATGTGTAGAGGAATTTTTTAAAGGTAGACAATGGTAGGACTTGCCATTAAAATGTGCGATTAATGCACATTTGGTTATACTTTCGTTGTATTCAGGACTCGTCAAGTTTTGTTCTATCACTTGTCAGAACAAGTTGTTTCAGAACAGTCCTTTGTCACACCCGTATTTTCATTTCACCCAATCTCTTGCTTTTATTTGTTTTTTATATGCATTTTAATCATCTGAATGAAACAAAAATCCAAACATGTTATTTCTTCCAACGTCTTAATTTTTTTTTTGACAATGTTCATGTCGAGTTATCTTATATACACTGATTATTATTAGTATTCCAGTATGGTAACACATGTTCATATATCATCAAGAATGGAAAATAATTGTCTGTTGTTTAGGCTTTGCCTAAGATATTCTATAAAGACTTGATCAATATGTGTATACATGCTCAAGAATTCTCAATGGCTTCTCAAAGCAGCTCCAGTGACCAAATGGTTAACTTATCCGTCTCGGATGCAGGAGGTCGCGGGTTCAAATCCCAGCTGAGTAATTCCAAAGACATAACAATGGCACTAGCAGCTGCCTCACGTGATGCTTAGCATTAAGAAGTTAGTGTTAGGAATAGCTGGCCTGGTATCTTCATAAGGTGACTGGTTAGGGCCATTGGCAACCATGCTGCACATCTGAGCAGCACCATTTTCGTAGAAGATACACAAGACTATGGCATCAAACAAGAATGTGGGAGAAATATGTTTATAAAATGCTATGGCAATCATTACATTTGTTTAATAGGATTAGCAATAACAAACATTAAGCTCTCACATACTGATGCTGGCCAAGCCCGAGACTTGAACCCATGTGGACAGAGCTGAGATGTCACTGATCTGTAAAGGCTTGCGACTTAGACCAATCGGCGACCCTGGGCCCCAGGTGCTTAAAATTATGCCAAAGAAACCTTTAAAATGCTGCAGCCACATCATAGAGCCCAAATACCGAGGCTCCATACCAAACACCCAATGTCTATGTGTTTACACAATCGATGCCCCAAGTTAGGCAAGCTGATTCAGAGAAATGTAATGGGAAAACGTTCACCTGTTATATTAACAGAATTGAATAATATACACTATCATATCGGCCACTTCAGCACGTTATGTAATTTTGCGCAACAATGTCATTTATGTAAGCATTGGATCGTGTTGTTTTTGGGTGAACCTTCAATTGGTTTCAAGAAAGAGCAATTGTCTTTTAATTAACGAAAGTGATTTTCAGAAAGTGTACAAAAATATCCCACATTTCTACCCTACATGCATATGAAAATGTGATAACTAAATCTCAACATGAAGACCCACACCATGACCTTCTTGAACTTGTGACCCAGAAAAACCTAATAACCTTTTACAATCAAATAAATAAATAAATAAATGAATACATAAAAAAGATTATTGAAAAGATGGAAATGTTTACCATAGAGCATTTCTGCTTGTTAATCCACATTTCTGATATTGCACAGTTTCCCCATGCCTATATTTTGTCTATCCAACTTGTCATGTTGCCTCTCTAAAAGAAGAATCTATCCCCAAGTCCTCAATAAACTGTAAAAGAACCCTAAAACCTTGGGTCACTAAGGAATGTAAGGAAGCCGTACGACAACGCCGAGAAGCCTTGAAAAAATTTAACAATCATCCGACGCCCGAGAATTTAAGTAAATATCGTATTCTCCGGGCCAAAGCTCGTCGCACAATCAAAGAAAGTAAACGAGCATCATGGAAGAAATATGTTTCCTCTTTAAACTCTCGTTCCTCAATTAAGAAAGTTTGGGACATGATCCGCAAAATAAATGGAAAGAGAAAACACAATTATTTCCGACATCTGAAACTGAACAATAACAATTTTAGCTCAAAACGTGACATAGCAAATGTTCTTGCTGATACATTCTCTAAAAATTCCTCATCATCTAATTATTCCGAAGCCTTCCAAAAATTGAAAACTCAAAAAGAAAAGTCACGTTTAAAATTCACATCCAACAACTCGGAAAGCTACAACCAACTGTTTTCGCTATCAGAACTTATGGAGGTTTTAGACAAGGCCCATGATACTTCCGCTGGGCCTGACGAAATACATTACCAGTTTTTAAAACACTGACTGGGGTGATGATAGAAAAGTCATACTCAATTTATATAGATCGTTTGTACGGTCCAAACTGGACTATGGTTGAGTTGTGTATGGTTCAGCCAGAATATCATATTTGAAAATGCTTGATCCAATTCATCATCTGGAAATAAGACTGGCTCTGGGAGCATTTAAAACATCCCCTTGTGAAAGCCTATTAGCTGAAGCCAATGAACCAACGTTATCGCATCGTAGAGAAATGCTTTCCGCAGAGTATGCTCTCAAATTAAAATCAAACCCTCTGAATCCTGCTTTTTCGGCTGTTTTTCAACCCAAATACAAAACTATACGAAAATAAATCAAACGCCATACCTTCCTTTGGCATTAGAATATCATCCAGCCTTGACACTACAAATATAGATCTTTCTAAAATTCAGAAAACGTCTATGTCCGAAACACCACCGTGGCTAATTAAACAACCAAAAGTACGTTTTACGCTACACGGTGGAAAAAAAATCCGAAACAAACCCTTCGATCTTCCACAACTCTTACCATGAACTCCTCACCGAATTAAAAACCACACCAGAATTTACACTGATGGATCAAAGAATGAGGAAAAGGCTGCTGCAGCCTTTGTTTGTGGAAATCACACAACGCAAGTTCGCTTACCAAATGGAGCATCAATTTTTACAGCCGAAATCAGAGCAACAGACCTTGCTCTGCAACATATAGAAAAGAAACATTTTAAACAGTATCATCTTCTCCGACTCGCTATCAGTACTCCAGTCACTACACAATAGAAAACTGGAGAACCCATTATTGAACAACATACCGATCAAAAATACCGAGCTGAGTGTCTTCCACAATATAATATACTGTTGGTTACCTAGCCACATTGGTATTAAAGGTAACGAAAAAGCAGATCGCGCTGCTAAAATGGCCCTTACTGAAGAACCATCTGATTTTAAAATACCATAAACTGATTTTAAACCTTGTATCAGAAAGTTCTTTCGTCAGAAGTGGCAGGCATCATGGAATGATGCCGTGAATAACAAACTTCATGCAATCAAGCCAACTCTAGGAGAATGGACTCCTTCCTACAGAACCATGTGTAGGGAGGAGGTAGTCATTGCAAGAATCCGAATTGGTCATACTTGTATCACCCACACCCACATACTAAAAGGTGAAGACCCACCAGAGTGCGTTTCTTGCAATGAACCATTCACTGTCAAGCACTTTGTGATAGAGTGCTTTGACCTACAACCTACGCGCGATCGTTATTACATTGTGCATGACATGAAAGAAGTTTCTGATACTATAAACATCACTCGTATTATAGAGTTCTTGAAAGCCGTAAATATTTACTCTAAACTCTGACTTTTATGCTATCACCTTGTGCAGTTTTATGCAATATATATACCGTCCCATTTTAATACCTTTTCATCTTTTTTCATTAACACAGAACATTTACATCTCCCGTTGATCGGGAGGCTTTATTTTAATTTCAACCATTTTTTTTATATCGCTGGTCGATATAGGACCTTTTATAAGTTTTTAAGGATTATACAAATAACACTTTGTTTGGCGCTAAATATCCTAACAGTGCTGATGCGCCGTGAAAAATCAATCAATCAATCAATCAATCTTTTATATCGCTGGTTGATATAGGTCCTTTTATAAGTTTTAAAAGATACAAATAACACTTTGTTTGGCGCTAAATAGCCTAACAGTGCTGATGCGCCGTTAAAAATCAATCAATCAATCAATGAACCGACATCTGACACCGAACGATAACAATTTTAGTTGAAAACGTGACATTGCAAATATTCTTGCTGACAGTTTCTCAAAAAATTCCTCAGCATGTAATTCAGAAGCCTTCCGAAAACTTAAAACTCAAAAAGAAAAGTCACGTTTAAAATTCGCATCCAACAACTCGGAAAGTTATAATCAATTGTTCTCACTATCGGAGCTTAGGGAGGCTTTAGATAAGGCCCATGATACATCCGCTGGGCTTGGCGAAATACATTGCCAATTTTTGAAACACTTTCCAGAATCATCTTTAACATCTCTTTTGAAACTCTTCAGTGATTTATGGATTACTGGTAATGTACCAAAAGTCTGGAAACCTGGATCGTTCAGGTCATTTAGTATCCCGTACTTCCATGTCGTGTCATAGACCTTTTCTAAATCAAAGAAAAGCGCTACTAAATGTTCTTTCTTAATAAATGCATCGCGAATAAATGCTTCCAGTCTAACCAGATGATCATTGGTGCTCCGGCCATATCGAAAGCCACTTTGGAAAGGAAATATTAAATTGTTAGTTTCCAAATACCAGACAAGCGGAGAATTGATCATTCGTTCCATTGTTTTGCACACACAGCTTGTGAGTGCAATTGGTCGATAGCTGTTGTGGTCTTGGCTATCTTTACCGGGTTTGGGGACTGGTATTACAGTTGCTTCTTTCCAGATTTTTGGTACATTACCAGTAATCCATAAATCATTGAAGAGTTTCAAAAGAGATGTTAAAGATGATTCTGGAAGGTGTTTCAAAACCTGGTAATGTATTTCGTCAGGCCCAGCGGAAGTATCATGGGCCTTATCTAAAGCCTCCCTAAGCTCCGATAGTGAGAACAATTGATTATAACTTTCTGAGTTGTTGGATGTGAATTTTAAACGTGACTTTTCTTTTTGAGTTTTAAGTTTTCGGAAGGCTTCTGAATAATTAGATGATGAGGAATTTTTTGAGAAACTGTCAGCAAGAATATTTGCAATGTCACATTTTGAACTGAAGTTGTTATTGTTCAGTGTCAGATGTCGGAGAGGGTTTTGCTTTCTCTTTCCGTTTATTTTGCGTATAGTGTCCCAAACTTTCTTAACAGAGGAACGAGAGTTTAAAGAAGAAACATATTTCTTCCATGATGCTCTTTTATTTTCTTTGATTGTGCGGCGAGCTTTGGCCCGGACAATGCGATATATATTTAAGTTTTCGGGCGTCTGGTGATTATTGAATTTTTTTAATGCTTCTCGGCGTTGCCGTATGGCTTCCTTACATTCCTTAGTGAGCCAAGGTTTTAGGGTTCTTTTACAGTTTGTTGAGGACTTGGGGATAGATTCTTCTGCAATGTCGGTTAAAATAGATGTAAAATGCCGAATGGGATCGTTAACATTGAAAACTGTATCCTCATTCAGCCTAGTTTTATAGAGTGTTTCGAACTTGGCCCAGTCGGCCTTCTTTAAATTCCATTGTGGAATTA
This sequence comes from Sinohyriopsis cumingii, assembly GCA_028554795.2. NCBI lineage: Eukaryota > Metazoa > Mollusca > Bivalvia > Unionida > Unionidae > Sinohyriopsis > Sinohyriopsis cumingii. The sequence continues at coordinate 69,044,893 of CM068833.1, read as the reverse complement.
CTTCATCAATTGTAGAGTTATGATTTACAAGGGAGATTGGGAAGTGATCGCTGCTGTGAAGGTCATCAGCGACCTTCCATTCATAGTCCAAAAGCAGAGAAGGAGAACAAATTGTCAAATCGATGCATGTGTATGTACCCGTGCCTTGGTGTAAATATGTAGGTGTTTTGGTGTTATATATACACAGATCGTGTCTAGAAATAAAGTCTTCAACTTTGTGACCTCTGTCACTTATATGATTCGATCCCCATAAAATGTTATGGGCATTAAAATCCCCGAGTAAAACAAAGGGTGCGGGAAGCTGTTGAACAAGATTGTCGAGTTCGTTTGGTACTAGGTTAGTGTTGGGTGGTAAATAAATAGAGCAAAATGTAATCACTCGATGTAGAGTGACGCTTACAGCAATGGCTTGTAAATTGGTGTTTAAATGAATGAAGCTATGAGGAGCTCTGTTGTTCACAATAACAGAAACTCCTCCTGATGCCCTATCAACATTTGGAGAGCAGGTGTTAAACAGGGAGTAGTTTTTAAATGTGATATTGTCCGCATCTTTCAAGAATGTTTCTTGAAGGCATAGTACCGCAGGATCATGTTCGTTTAAAAGCAGGAGAATATCATTGTAATTTGCTTTAAGTCCTCGACAATTCCATTGTATGATAGTGTTTTTCATTATAAATTTAAATTAAAGATTGTGGAGCTAGGTTAGACCTTTTGCAGAGGGAATTTGTTTTGTTATTTCTCTGGAGGAAGTACGGGGGTGAATTTTTTGTTTGTAGGTCTGGAGTTCCCTTGGGCGCATGGAGCAGATTCTTCTGCATCCATGCTCTCGATGTCTCCAAACCTGTTATAAAGCTTGATGGGGTCATCTGACCCCTTTTTTTGCCTGTTTCCATGAGATTTATTTTTGTTTTTTGGTGATTTAGGTTGTTGGGTATTGCTGAATGTAGTTTGTGTAGATGCCGTGTTTCTCTGTGATTGGTAATGAGGGGTATTTGAGCTTGGTGTTGAATCGGGTGCTTCTGTTTGTGTTTGAGCGTCCTTCGTTGTTTTATGATTGCTCTTCACTACAGTGGAGAAGGATGGGCCAGGATGGGCTGTTTTCGCCTGTACAAGTTTTCTGGCTTCTGGATAGGGAATATTATTTGTGTATTTTACCCTCTGAATTTCCTTCTCCTGTTTCCAGGTATCGCAATCCTTGGAATTTGCGTGGTGCTCTATTCCACAGTTGACACAATGCGGAATTGCTCTACACTCAGCTTCCTGATGAGAATTTTCTCCGCATCGGCCACATATTTGGGTTTTAGAGCAGCGGTCTTCGTGATGGCCATATTTTTGACATTTATAACATCGAAGGGGGTTTAGAATGTAGATGTCAACCTTCACTTGCAAGAAGCCAACTTTGACTACTTTGGGTACAGTTGGCTTGTTGAAGGTGAGTACAATGGTGTTGGTGTCCTGCAGGTTATTATTACGTTTGATACGTATTCGACGGACTGCAGTGACACCTTCACTTTTCATTCCTTCAATGATATCTGCGTCGGTGACTCCAGCCAAGTCACGACAGCGAATCACGCCTTTGGACGTATTCAGTGTGGTGTGAGCGAATGAGGTCACTGGAATATCGAAGAAAGTTTTTATTTTCTTGATATTGTCTAACTGACCTCGTCGCTCACATTCCACGAGAAGGCAACCCGATTTCATTTTTTTGACGCTCTTTCGCGTACCAATCAAACCTGTAATTGTTTTCTCGATCACAAACGGAGAGAGTGAAGCAAGGGATTTTGCGGCATCTTTAGATTGTATTACCATGAAGCGTGGAAATGTGTCCACACTACATGGTTTGTCGTCCGAGTCAGATAAAGTTTTCGTACGTTTATTTTGATTTTTTTTTTAAATATCCATTTTGGCTAGATTAAAAATTTAGCACCCGTGCTCCCCACCCACCAAGGAGCCCAACAAGGGGACACTTTTCAAGTGTCAGGGATACACAGATGCCATACTCAGTTGATAAAATTACCTTTGATTGACCCTGAAGTCGCCAATTTCTAAGGTCGGTAAAATTACCCCCCGATTGACCCGTTAAGTCACCGCCTTCTAGAAAGTCTTCTAAGACTTGGAAACACGTACGTTGGTGTGGATAGTAGATTGAAATCATGTTTTTTTGATGTTTGACGTGTGGGAACAGTAGATTTGGGGTTTGATTGCTTTGCGTATGTGGATAGTATTATGAAGTGATTAATGAAAATTTTTAGAATAGTAATGGGTAGTATAAAAAAGTAAGTGAGTGTTTCTTTTAGGTCCGCGCGTTGTTTGGTCATGATCTAGGTAAGATCAATTTTGTTTTAGGGGATGTTTTCCATCACGTCCGCGCTTTCAGTATAAATTGAAACTCGCTGGGCAGTCTAGCTACCCTGTTCATTCGTTGACAAGACAATGAATACCAGAATTGTGAAACTGCTAGAACTCCAGATGCACCTGGAATATGCCAGGCGCATACTAAATGAACTGGCCGCGGAGGCCATTGTCGAAGAGGGAAGGATGAGAGAGGAGGAGGAAAGAAGAAAAAAAGAAGGGGAGGAAAAGGAGAGAAGAAATTTCAGAATCCCAGAGACAGAAAATTGGGATTCTGAAGCCACTCATCCCGGCTCTGCACTCCCAAGAAAAAAGGTAAAAGGAGACTGGGGAAGAAGATGTGTGTGTGGCGCCAGACCAGGAAGGTGCCAGCATTAGATAGGTGCATCTGGAGTTAAAAAAACAAACAGCCCTTTTCAGGGCTACCCAAACCTTTAGAAAAGAAATAACAATCGATTTGCCAATGTGTGTAGGTATTGTAGTGTGAATATAAACACTGACTCTTTTGTGATGTGAGTGTATGTGTTTGTGTTTGTAAGCGCTCACGTACGTTTGTGTGAATAGTAGATTATGGGTTTGTTTATTGTTTCTTAGCGTATGTGGAGAGTATAGTTTGGGTTTTGTAACCGCTCACGTAGGATTGTGTGGATAGTAGATTATGGATTTTGTTTTAATGATTTGAGTGTGTAAATAGTAGATTTGGGGTTTGTTTATTGTTGCTTCACTTATGTGGATAGTATATTATATGAAATGAGAAAGTAGGGGATGTTTTCCTTCACGTCCGCGCGTTGCTTGGTTATGATTTAGGTAAGATCAATTTTATGTCTTGGGGGATGTTTTCCATCACGTCCGCGCTTTCACTATAAAACTAACAGTGTTTGCCATTGGAACCCATTCCACGGAATAAGCAAACAAGAAGATGCCAGCAGCTTCAGCTTTGTATAACAACCTTATGGGAAGTTGGTATTGGATGGTGGATGGATTGAATGTAGCAGAAAGGCTTGAACAGGAATGGAGGCATGCAGTGACAAAAGACTTCGTCTCAAGACAAGTAACCAGCCTCCACTTAGCAATCGATATTGTGAAAGAAATTATAGAGGATGAGGAGAAGAGAATCAGAGGTTTCATTAACCCACCGTATGTGAAAGTGGGCAAGTTAAAAGAAGCGATAGTTTATGTGACGAGTGTAAGGTGTTTTTTAGAAGACATTGTAGAATGGACAGATTGGTCTTTTGTGAAGTGGGGCTTAGACAAGTTTAAGAAAGCGGAAGAAGTAATGAGGAATGTGCTGACCGAAGAGGTCAAGAAGATCAAAGAAAAGTGGTCAAAGGAAAGAAAAGAAGAAGAAAATAGAAAGAAAAAGGAAGAACTAGAGAAACTAAACGCTAACTGGATGAAAATCCAACAGAAGTTCCGAGCCATGGGTCACCCGGACTGGATACCAGAAACAGAAAAGAAGAAGAAAGGAATGATGGAAAAAATAAGAGGATGGTGGAAGAAGTTAAGGAGTTAGAAGAAGAAGAAACCCAAAGGCCCTTTTCAGGGCCACTCATAGGTCTCGAAAAGAGAATGACTTTCCATTGCCTACGCCATTTTTTTATTTTTTTAAATTTTTTTTAAAAAAAAAATCCCATGTTAAATTTCCCTTGACGCTATACAGTCCCACCCTGTTTAAATTCCTTTGACGCTATACAGTCCCATATTCCCATGTTCAATTCCTCTTGAGGCTCAACAGTCCCATGATTTTTCGTCCATGTTAAATTTCCCTTGAGGCTAAACAATCCCACGATTTTTCTCCATGTTAAATTTCCATTGAGGCTAAACCGTCCCAGGGGGGTCTGTAATGCTAATTCCCATTGAGGCTGAATCGTCCGCGTTCACTACTTATGCTCGTTCACCACATTAATAAAATAGAGTAATATTTTCTTACGTTGAAATTATGTTGGTGTTGTGCATAACTTATATTTGTGCGTAAAACAGGTGACATATGTTTTATTATGTAACTCGCTCATGATGGTGTATGAGTTTTTCAACCGTAGCTCATTGTATCTATCTTTCAAACCGTCTGTGTAAAGGACGTGTGACCTCTATGTAAAGGACGTGTGACCTCTGTGTAAAGGACGTGTGACCTCTGACCATCTTAGGATGCTAAATTAAAAATACATAATAATGTAGGTTATTCATCTATTCGTTGCGACAGGAATTGCAAAAGTTATCATTCTCGATTCGTTTATCCTTTACAGAATTTTGGTTCATCTGTTGTTAAAGCTGAAATTTTAATTCTGACGATTTATTTGAGTAAACAATACTAGTTTTGGTGTCGGTTATTTCACCTCATTCTAATTGTTTTTAAAAAAAGAACAGTTTGTTTACATTTTGCATGTTTTGACGCATATGTATTGAAAACAAGTGCAAACAATGAATTAATTTAACAAAAACGTATTTACCATTATCTGCACTGAAAACCTTGACAATAAAATATCCGGGATATTATATCTCATGGGATGAATTGTTGTAATGAAAAGACGTGGCGCTGCTTATAGTATTGTATCAAACGTTTGCTGAAATCAGTAAATATTTGCGTTATGCTAGGTATTCGGTGTGCAAAACTCTCAAGTTCTTAACAATGTAGTGTTAATGCATTGTGTTTATCGTATCAACCACCTAATGTTAAAGCGGATTAAATATAGTTAGAGCCAACTTCATTTTTTTTTTGTTACATGAGCGCGTGAATGTATTTCACGCCATTTTATCTCGTAAGTGAAAGATTGCAAGTTGAAAATTAAGTAGCAGGTAAAGTAATATTGAAAGACAGACAAGGCATACACCATATTTGTATTGTAATGCATGGGGAAGGGGTACAGGTCTGATATAATCTTAATCGTTGTTGTCGTATTCGTTTAGAACAACTTAGAAGCACTATAGTCTGCATTGATACCCGTTTATTTATACCCCCTCACCCATCGATTTTAATGACGAAAACGATCAATTTAATATAAAAAAAATTCATAGAGCTTTGTCATATTATTTCTAGTCTGTGACCAGGGTGGCCATGACAGTTTCCTTTGACCCATGCTACTAATTTTGATATTTGGA
>CM068833.1:68391945-68434445 GCA_028554795.2 Sinohyriopsis cumingii | reverse complement strand
TTTTACTATGTCATGTGCCAGTTGTGTAAGATCTAAATATTATGTTATATGAGACTTTTATAAGGTCTTATTTATTATGTAATTTGAGAGTTGTCTAAGACCTTATTTGCTACGTCATCTGAATTGTCTAATACCTTATTTGCTATGTCATCTGAATTGTCTAATACCTTATTTGCTATGTCATCTGAATTGTTTAATACTTTATTTGCTATGTCATCTGAATTGTCTAATACCTTATTTGCTATGTCATCTGAATTGTCTAAGACCTTATTTGCTATGTCATCTGAATTGTCTAATACCTTATTTGCTATGTCATCTGAATTGTCTAATACCTTATTTGCTATGTCATCTGAATTGTCTAAGACCTTATTTGCTATGTCATTTGAAGTGTCTAATACCTTATTTGCTATGTCATCTGAGTTGACTTTGGTCTTATTTATTATGAAATTTGAGTGTTGTCTGTGTTCTTTTTTTCTGTAATTTGGGATTTGTCTAAGATCTTATTTAATATACTATCTGAGGGTTGTCTACGATCTTACTTATTATGTCACGTGAGCGTTGTCTAAATGTTATATGTTGTAGTATCTGAGAGCTATCCAGTTTAATTATAATTATGATGTTCTGATTATCCATTAATGTGTACAACGAAAGTTAGCATAGTCAATTAAGTATCAGATGTGGCAAATTAGATATATAAATCTTGTTTTATTGTCTCAAATGTATTATTATTATTTCAATGGTAGATAAACTATATATATATATATATATATATATATATATATATATATATATATATATATATATATATATATATATATAATAAACAGATAGGTAGATGATATATAGATAGATATAACCTTTATTTGTATATCTAACCAACAATTTAGCTGATCTTCCAATTGAGCAATTCACCTATCCATTTATCCATTGTTTCTTACTTTACTTTTTTTTTGGTATAATCAATTTCGCAATGTGGTGTCGCAAATAATATAAATCTCCTTGTATATATCCATCCATTCTGCTGACGCAGACATATACATACATCAAGAGAAACATTTATACATCCATAAATAAGCCGAGATTACATACATACATACATACATACATACATACATACATACATACATACATATAACGTGCGTAGGTAGGTAGGTGCGTGCGTGCGTACGTACGTACGTACACATGCACACAGGCATGCAGGAGACGATGAAATTACATAATTTTCCTTGATTGTTATGCTTGTCACGTGATCGTCACTTTGTGACGATCATTTCAGCTTGTCAATACATTCGTGGCTATCAATTAACATAATTATTGCTAATGATCTTTTCATTTAGAGCTTTGTAAACAATTATAATAACTGCTGTGCTAAATCATCTAATTGTTACTATAAACAATAAAACCTAAACCAGTAGTTTTTGCGTATAAACAAGAGACGAAATCTACACCAGCCGAGACTATAACCATATTGCATTTAACCACTTTAAAACTTTATATCCAGTTTCATATATTTATCCTGCGTTCGTTGTTTTTCAGTCTCTTTCATCAAATCAATTTTTTTATCTTTAAAACAAAACAGCGTTCACTATATGTTCGAGAAACATATGAACAGAAATACCTCACACGGATGGTGTTAAGGAGCAATGACCGGAATCGCTTCATATAGGCCATTTATTAAAGTGAGATCACAACGTTGAGAAGTAGTTTGAATTTAACACGGAATAAATTAATTCCCCTACTACCAAGTCGGAATATCGAAACAACGAAAGCATATGTTTTTTTTAGAGATCTGTATATATTGATGCACACTGATCATTGATGATGGACCGCTCCGGTGGCCTAAGTGGTTAGAGCGTTCGCCTCGGATACAGGAGGTCGCGGGTTCGAAACCCGGCCAAGGTATACCAAAGACTTAAAAAATAGTACAAACATCTGCCTCGCTTGCCGCTCAGGATAATGTAACTGGGTGGGATATGATGCTGTATGTCCGCAGCATGATGCCCCACTGATAGACACATCACTATAATCTGCCACTCTGCAGATATCATAGCAATATGATTGAAAAATTGTTAAATCTACGTTAAAAGTCCAAATCACACACACACACACACATTATTCTTTTGTTCACTTACCATTCCAGTTCAAACGGCTCTACAAATATATAACCAGAGACCAGTCAAACTAAAGGTTTGATCATGAGCACTCAGAAATTCAAAGTTATTGAATTTTTAATATCATGGTGTTTGGCTAGGTTTACTATGGTACGTGAATTAGCACCATGAGTCCTGCATTGCTTAATGAAACACAATGCAATGTTTGACATAACAGAAGCATTTGCAGAAGCATTTGCTCCCCTTCCCAAATGAGGCAAATATTTTCCACATTTGTCATGCATGCAGTATTATATTCATGCCTAGTGATGAGTGTATGATCACAGCTGCTGTTCATAATATTAACACACAAATGCATTGTAGTAACGACTAAATGAAGAAAGAACGGAATAGTAAAACCTCAACATATGCAACAGAAAATAACCCCAACTCCCAAAAGGGACCGAAATGCAGAATAGTTCCATTGAGGTAATGTTTCCTATTATGTAAATTCAAATCAACTCAAAACAGAAAAAGAATTGTTTTGTAGTCTACAAGGTCCAAGTTCCAAAACCCTTGGTAAATACACTGAGTGGCATATAGAAAACAAAAAGACAGTAGTTGTTTTTAAAACAACCCCTAATCTATCCTTACTAAATTTTCATTCATCCATTAAAATGGAATTTCCATTTAACTTGTTTCACTTAGTACAATACCTTGAATATCTGAATAATTCAGTACTTGTACATTCTAGTTGATAGCACTTAATTTCATGTTTACGATTATTACTTTTTTAAAAATTTCCTTATTATTATGGACCACTCCGGTGTCCTAGTGGTTAGAGCACCTGTCTCGGATGCAGGAAGTCACGAGTTCGACACCCCCCCTCCAAGTCATACCTAAGACTTATAAAAATGGTACAAACAGCCGACTCACTAGGCGCTCAGCATGAACAGCTTAGTCTTAGGACTGTTTGGCCTGGTGTCAGGATAACGTGAAACAGTGAGATAGTGCGCTACATATCTACGGCATGATGCCCAGATGCTGGATATCACTATAAACTGCCACACTGCAGACATCGTAGCGATATGACTGAAAAATTGTCAAAGCTATGTTAATAATCCAAATCACACACACACATGCACCCTTTTATTATTATGGCAAAAGATCAGTAAGAAAAGTTTACTTCAGAAACTTTTGAGGCCATTTAAGACTTCAGAACACCAAGCCTACAAGTTAGGTGACCTTATGGAGTCAGGAATTAATGGTAGAAGAAGACATAAAGTGAACGTTGAAGTTATGGCAAATTATCTACCTGGAATTGACTAAAAGAAGTGTTAACTGTCAACACCTGCTTCACATCTGGGTCAGCCATTCAACTTTCCTATTTGGAATTATCTAAAGCATCTCTACATATTGCCTGATATTAGAATGACTGATAAGGGGCATCAACCTTCATTTTCTTCTGCCACCACTTAAAGCCACTTGTGCCTTAATGGTCCTTCTGGCTGTTGCAATCCAATTACTCTAAACTGATAGTACAGTGATACTGTGTGCAAAGATGCAAATCCAAGAAATACCTTAGAACAAGCTGTTGCCTGTAATTAATAATGTTCTAAACCAGACAGCTTCATGTCATGCATGGATGGTCCAAATACTAAAAGTTAGGTTCTAAAGTAGTGTACAACAGTTTCAATTATTCTGGAAAAAGTTTAATGACTCTTATTAATATACTGTGGGTTTGAAACGCAGCAGAGTCATACCAAAGACTAATAAAAATGGTCCTAGCAGCTGCCTGGCTTGGTCTCAGAATAACTTGATTGGGTGGAACATTACGCTACATGTCTGCAACATGACTCCCCAGTGCTAAATGTCAATATAAACTGCCACACTGCAAACATTGTAGCAACATGACTGAAAACCTAACAAATTTACGTTAAAAATCCAAAACACACACTCAATTATTTTGAACCGTCCTTCTTTAGCAGCAATCCATCTCATAACTGATGTTGTCGACAGTACAGCAGCTGTTAAAATCAAATTCAAACTGCTACATCAGAAAAGACTTACAAAGTTGTTTTTGTTTTAAAAAATACAATGAATTTGCTCATATTTAACATACAAAAAGGCAATTGACACTTATAATCATTCCATCTTGTGCAAGAAATTATCTGTGTGAGTAAATTCAAATGATTGGTTTTATTCATACTTAGATACACAGTAACAAACACTGCAAATTGTTAAAATAGTTGGAATACTATCTGTACTTGTGGGATGCACCAGATGACTCAGGGTAATATCCTATGGACATTTTTATTCCACTATATGATTCACCGGATGCTTCAGGGTAATATCCTAGGGACATTTTCTTCCATTGTGTGATGCAGCAGCTGCCTCAGGGTAATATCCTAGGGACATTTTCTTCCATTGTGGGATGCAGCGGATGCCTCAGGGTATTATCCTAGGGACATTTGTCTTCCATTGTGGGATGCAGTGGATGCCTCAGTGTAATATCCTAGGGACATTTTTCTTCCATTTTGGGATGCAGTGGATGCCTCAGGGTAATATCCTAGAGACATTTTTCTTCCCTTGTGGGATGCAGTGGATGCCTCAGGGTAATATCCTAGAGACATTTTTCTTCCCTTGTGGGATGCAGTGGATGCCTCAGGGTAATATCCTAGGGACATTTTCCTTCCATTGTGGGATGCAGTGGATGCCTCAGGGTAATATCCTAGGGACATTTTTCTTCCATCCATTGTTACATCAATGATATGGTTATGAGCATCAATTCATACTTCTGCATCACGAATAAAAGTACAATAAATATTTTCACACTGAGATTATAATTTCAATAATGATTGTTAAAGAATCCAAGTATTACATCACAATTAAGCATGTGCAAATCAATGGTTGGCAGAACCACTATGGTAGCGAAGGAATGAGTCAAACTCATGTTATGTAAAATAATATAATTACCAAAACGAACTGTATGCCAGCTACACGATTACAAGGGACTGCTTAATCCTTGGAAACACAAATCACGATTGATAAGATTTGTCCTTTTTTGTCTGTGTTAGGCAGATCTCTTCTATTTGTCTGTGTTGGATTACTGTTAGTTAGATGTTGTACATGGTGATCTATTCTGTGAGCCTTTTGGCATTTATAGTTATATGGTCACATGTTGCTTTTATTACAAATTGCTGTTATTTAAGCAAATTTAAAATCAGTATCATTAAATAATGAGACTGGTGATTATAGACTCCTAGTACCTTCTGATATATAGAATAGAAACTACTATATTTATCCGATGTATTCTTTACTATCTCTTCTAATTTGTTAGTATCAATATTTTTATATAAAACCATCCTTCCTATTTTTTTGACATCGTTGTTTTTCTGATAATGTTTCATTGTCACCAAGCAAAATCTGATTGTGTGATAAAAACTTAAACAAGAGATTAACAAGGAGTGACCAACTATAAAAAATATTGATCGTATTCAAGTATGCAGAGTGATGCTAGAAAAAAAGTCTATAACAGATGTATTTTGGAAAGTTGAAGAACCAAAACTTGTATCATTACCAGATCTTGCACATGATATATTAAGATTATTATTTCTACATCTGTCGATCAGTATTTTCCCAGCGGTATAAATAGTTTTAATTTAGTGATGCTTGTTTGTTGAGAAAACTGAAACGCATGGAGAAATTATTTTCACTGCATCACTGAAAATCTTTACGTGGCATAAATTTAAATGTTTAAGAAGGAATTCATATGTTCCAAACAGTCACTGATGTCATAAGTTTTGGCATTATATCTCCCATTAAAAACGTTTTGACACACATGATAATAATTTACGATGGATGCATATCAATTTAAGCATTGGTAGAAAACCTTGAATATTATTATGAAACATTGACATCTCCATAATCAACATCAAGGATTTTATCAGAGTCCGACTGAATTATTGTCATAAAAGGAGACCTATAATCCTTTAAACAACATTGCAGTTAGCCACCAAACATGGAGTAAGCCTCCATGACTTTCTGCCAGCCTGTCTAGGAAACACCCCATATGATATTGCCCTCTGACATCAGGGTAATAATCATTATATTCAAAACTGACAAGAACTTGGCTCGTGTGACCAGTGGCTAGTTAATAATTAACCATTGCATCTTCTTCTTTTAGGTTCAAAAGGCAAAGTTAAAAAGATCAAAGATTTCAGAATTCAATGTAAGTATGAGGATTATAAATGTGGAAAATGGAATTAAACAAGCCAGATTAAACTATGTTGTTGTGGTTGTAGGGTTTAACGCCATTTTTCAGCACACGATAGGCTATACATGGCGGCCAGTATTAATGGTGGAGGAAGAACCCGGGAAAACCCCAGAAAGAACCACCGACCCACGAGAAGCTACTGACAAGCTTTCTCAGATACCCACATCAGCCGAATCGGAGACTCAAACCCACACAGACAGAGGTGAGATGGCAGCGATCCGTAACAGAGAGCGCTTTAGACCAATCGGGGCCCTACTAAACTCTATACATGTATATGACATTGTGAACAATAATGGTCAAGCATGTTTATCTAGCAATTTCCTTACAATATCAAACTATATTATAATACAAGACCAAGCACTTCTTAAGTACCAAGAGTAAACAGTTTCTCTTCTTCAATGTTTCATGATAAATCAATAAACGAATGGAATTCCTGACCACAAAACATTTAACGTATTACCAACAGAAACGGATATAAAACTACAGTAATGTCTCACTTAACCTAAGAAGCTGGTTCTCAATGAAGACAATAAATTTCTCTGTTATTTGCTTTTTGATAATTGCATTTCAAAAGATAGATTTAGCTCCATGTTTTTTACCCAATGAACACTCAATAAGTTGGTCTCAATGATCCCTTCCTGTTCAAAAAGCAGGGTCATAAATTAAAAACTACATGAATTATATATCTTTACCTGTTTTTAATTTAGTCATAAAATTCAAAGGCATGTCACGATCATATGTGTCATGAATTTATTAATTTCTACAATAAATATTAAATTTTACAGTATTATGATGTCAGTCATTGAATAATCAGACCACATCAGTTTTCCAAAATTTTCTGCACTATTCAGGACACAATTATTTTAGTGAAAACGAAAACTGTAGAAAAACGTTTGACAGTCTATCTCAACAACTGATTTGGTGTATATAATGCTAAAAATGAATATTTATTAAAACCATTACTACATCTGAAACATTAATCACTGTGGTCATTATCAACCTCCCTGCCTTCCATGATTTGAATTCATCATACTCCATGCATTGATATTTTTTTTTTGACAACCGATTAGCAAAGCCGCTATCAAAACATGGGCAGACTATTGCATGGAAAAGTTACGTTTGTAACATTTGCTGTGATGTTATTCTGCTTTACACACACATAATGCATATCTGAGGTCAATAGCCACTGGATTCTGTTCTAAAGGATTAATAATAATAAAAAAGATGTGTTTGTTCTAAACAATTTATGTCTAGCTAAAAAGAAGAGGAGAATAATACTTATCATTTGTATACAAAGGTCGAAATACATTTATTAATTAGTAGTGAACCGTCCAATAATCTACTTGAATAACCATACTGATACTCCATAGCAAATCATGTCTTAGACTTGTGTTCTCTGCCACCAGTCATGTCAGGAAAACAAACATGATATCTAGCTAGGTTTGTCAATCTGGTACGTCGTCGCAGTCACCCTTGACAATTACACGATAATATTAAATACTATTTCCTGATAAGTACCGACAATTCTTTATTTTAGGTTTACAGGCACTGATAGATACAATGAATATCATTACAATATATATGGGAAGTGAAAACTAGTAAAAAAGGTCCCGTACGCGACATAAGTGAAACTATGATAATGTAACGATGATATTCGTCTACAGTGTTAAAATGGTATTTTCAACTCTACATTTCTTCTCTTCCTTTGTGTTCAATATTTTATATTCTGTATTTTATATCTGATTTTATTTTCCATATCTATTTAATAAAATGGGAACGTTAATGGGTATAAATTCAGTAGACATTGTTATTTTGGTTGACATCGAAATTAATCATTTCAGCATGTTTTGTGAAACCAGCCTTCTTTCATATTCGAACGTCCACAGCTTTTCCTGCTGTCACTTGGCATAATTGTCTGTTAAAATCCTCATACACCGTACAATGAATTCTTCATTTTTTCGTACTGTATCAGAAATCTACCATAACGATGAGTAAGTCACCATTGTTTCATGCAGAATATTTCCGATTTATGAACAATTGTAATTAGTCGCCTTCTCTGTACTTCGTTAATAAATTGATTGACTAAGGAGATCATTAGACTTCGAGTCTGAACAGTTCGAGTGCTTATAAAGAAACCTGCCTTATAATTTATATCCAGGATAAATAGCCTATGCAATACAGAGTTCCATATTATGGGTTATTTTGTACAGAGTTTGTTGTATACGTTTCTTCGCGACACGGACGATATATACTAATACATTATGGATACATATCACACTGTCATAGGTTATATCACATATTGCTTATAACAAATCAGGACAAAATTGTAGCTGAGTAAATCTTGCGATAAGTTCAATGATATTAAGTCTGTATCACCCAGAAATCTGTTTGCCAAAGGAAATGCTGATGCAGTGCAGTTGAAAGTTAAGCCTTTGTAACAGTTCAGTTATTTTAACGATCTAGAACATAAGAGGAATATTGATGTAGACTGGAAAATAACCGGAAGTTCATAAAATCTTTTAAACTACAACAGTTCTTTCAGAATTGAGTCAATTAGTAGTTCGATGAACTGGATTACAAACAATATCAGAACAATAGCCCTTAGCACAAAGAAACAAGCCTGTGCTAAATCAACGCGTACCAGAATGGAAAGTTAACAACATAGCAGAAACAGTATGGAACGAAGATTAAAGAAAATGTTTAAAATTCTCCTATGAAAAACAAATATCAACATCAAACAGAAAAAAATAATAATTCCAGGGCATTTCCCCAGTTAATACAGATCCTAAATAAAAAAAAAGAAACACACAAAAACAACACAGATGCAGAGAAAGCAGTAACACTAAATACCCATTACTGTTGTTTTTTTAAAGTGTGGTAGGGTTTTGGAGTGGGGTCGGGGGATTGTTTGGGGTTTTGTACCACTTGAGTGGCATGGATTTACCATATATATTTCCTAAAGAACAAAAGAGTGAATATATGGGTAATATGTTTGGAAGTTAAAAAATTGGTACACTGTTTAAACACATCAAAAGCTTATACATATGTATGTACTCGCTTATAAGAGGAATCCAACCGCAAACTGTACAGACCCAGATCTGCCGTCGCACAATGACAAGGTGGATCTGGATCTGTGCTGTTTGTTAGAAGTAATCGTTAGAACAAAGAACAAAGACCCAATTCTGCAAGCGCAATATGCTACGGTATATCAAGACTTCTGTTGTTTGCAGTTTGAGTCGACTTATAAGCAAGTGTATACATTACAGTATATACATTACGTAAGGAACAATCTTCAAAATTTGCACCAGTGCTTATACACTAAGATACACAATCTTTGGACTGTAGCTAATATATGAACACGTTGAAAACTTGATCTTGCAATGGTCAGGTATGAACGCTCAATTTTACCCACCAGGGTTATTTGCAAAGTTTTCAGTATATTTTATATTCTAACATCATAGAGCACCGAAATAAATTTTCTAACATATCTAAACAACACCATGCCTTCTGGAAATTACACAGCTGCGAAACCTTGTTAAGTTACTGACGACCAGGGTAAACATTTAGACAAACGGTTCCACATATGGCTGGTCCACAGTAGCCCTTCAGTACATTAGGGCACAGTACTTAAACCAGAGGTTATTATTCTTTTTTTTTCTTCCTTCTTCTTCTTATTTCGTTGCTTGTTAATGATAATGATTTACATTTATTTGACACTAAACTAGGACAGTAGGCACCAGATTATGCTTGTGATACAGCCTGAAACGTGCAAGTTGCAACATAATGCAAAGAATGTGAACGAAATGTCATAAAACCAATATGTTGTATACAGCGGAAGCTTCATCTTTAGAAATAAATAAAAATGCAATATTTAGGGGTCGAAAAAACCTTGTGTTCCGAAATGGAACTTTCAGATTGAAAATGTATGCACCAAAGAAAATCGTACTTTAGGCCTATTAATTCTCAACTTACCACCTTGCTCTAGTTAGAAATATTTTAAAAATTGCGCGAATTTGAAGAAGAAAAAAAGAAAGTCCAAAAACGAACAGCCAGGTTTGTATTATCCTATTATGGCTATACCCCGGAAGTACGAACTTAATAATAACTAAGTTGGTATGGAAATCATTAAAAGAGAACATAAACTGATATATAGATTCATAATTTGTACAATGACCTCAAATAAAAAGCAAAAACAACATACTAGAATTTAATTAGACCAAAAAGAATAATAAATCTAAATGAACAAACTTATATGATACCGCACGCACGAACTGAGAGTTAAAAATTCAGCTTTCCACCACAAACATCCAAAGACTGGAACTCAGCACCACAAATATTAATCACAACTGCTGAATGCAAAGAAATCTAAGTTTAAACTTTTCAAAAATAGTAACGAAAGCTTATTTAATAATCCTCTGGATTATTCATTTAAAATATCGTGATAATGAAGATTGACTGTCAAAATACAATTTTGTATAGATCTATAGTCTTTGGTTTGACAGACGTTAGATGAAAATTAAAGACATAATAAAATTTGAAAATGAATTTGATATATCGGCCAATATTGGAAATGACAATTAGAGAGGGTTATTCCAGTCGAAGGACAGCAACAGGAAATTATTCCTTAGCTAATATAGGCTATGAAAGAAATTACATCAAACTGAACAGTGCAACTGAGACTGAGACAGTAAGACAAGTTGACACGCCGAATATATTCGACTGTAGTGATTCTAATAACTAAAAACGTGGACAGTACCATTAGGTTGGAATGAAAGGTCTCTCCAGATTGATGGCATGAAACAGACAAAGCAATACCAAATACACTAGAAATTTGTTCACGACCACACAAGGCTATGTTACAGTTTAGACAGGTCAATAGACGTAACTCCAAGAGAGAGATCAGTTGTCTTTAGAAACTGCCATTATCATTTAAAACCTTTTTACGTTATTTACCGTGATTCTGAATATTTCATCGTCACGAATACAATGAAAGTGAATTTTTCTTGGTCATTAGATGTATGGTAACCGTCATTTATTTTATGTTGTCTTGTATTCCAGCTTTTGGCTCATTGTTTACATCAGTTGTACCATCATAACCAAGAGCTGACACATGCAGAGAATAAAAACACCAACCAGCTTGTTTATGCCTTGAGTCAGTAAAGACTTGAGATCGCAATCCTTCATTCAAACAGGTGTCTAAGTTCTGCTTTCGTTGAATTCTAAAGTTTTTTTTGTGTTGTTGTTGTTCGAGTCCTGTTAGTATGTTCGCGTCTCCCTGGCTACATAAAGATCAAACAATAGGAACATATTGTTACATATTGTAATGTCACCCTCTTAGTAAGAGGGGTGGTTAATTGGATTTGGTTGGCGTTATCTAGAGGATGACCTCACTCGATACTAAAGCCAGGTGGGAGTGGAAAGACATAATTTCAACAGAGAATTCAGCAAGGCTATTGGGAAGAAATAATGCAATACGAACACCCTTAGACAATAAAAATAACACAATTGAATCAATAACAATTAACAGAGGCAACCCCAATTCAATCTAAGTTATGTGATCAGAATTAAAAAGCACTGTCGAATTTGGATATATTTCATCATAATAACGAGCGGTGAAAAGAGCGTAATGTCCACGACTGATTGCATCACCTTCATCACCAATCTCTATTTGAGCATGTAGTAGGTTTTATGAAAATGTTTATGTTCTCGTCGATCTGCTTCTTTAACTCTGAGATTTTGCAAGCTGTTTCGTTGGCATTATGTTCAATATCAGTTTATTAATTGTGCATTTATTCTTTCCACTTCCTGATGTATTTTAAACTGCTTTCTTTAAATGCATTCAGTATTTGATTATCAACTTCCCTTATTCAAATCTTTTATTTGCTGCATCAACTAATGTATATGAGTGATGTAAATTGTTGACACAGTTACGCTTTAGGTTTCAGTCCCTGTTTATTGTTTAAGCCAGAGTTATCGAATGAGTTGTTTTTAAAAAAGGTTTTGTTTCCTTCAGGATTTGAAGACATGAGAATATAGCTTTCTTGATTTAAGCAGTTTATTTGTATAGATTTTTCTCTTTCAGCTCGCTTTTATGAAAGATTGTGTTTCAGTTTCTTTAATATTTTTGTTTTGTGTGGGTTTTTTTTTGTTTGTTTTTTTCTTTTTTTTTTCTTTCTTGTTTGATTCCTAACTTGTTTTATCACGTCTGCATACTCGTAATACCGGTTTGAAAAAAATGAGTATAGAATCTATCCTTGATTTCATTTTATCCAAAGGGATGATAACGAAGCCATCTCACGAGGAAATGTCAGAATTATGCTGAATAACAAGGTGTATGATCACCACTTTAGGAGACCTTGTTACCACAGGTGGCAAAGAAAGTATATCATTCTCAGTGACCATTAGTACTTATTACCTGAGTGATTATCACGTCATTGTCACTATCTGACGATCCATTCGGCGTAGCAAGAACTTATTGTTGAACATGAGTTTAGCGAAGGCTGATGTAATATTCCATAATGTATTAAAACTTTATTGCTAATGATCTTTTCTCTTAAGGCTTTTGAAACAATTATTAGAACTGCTGTGTTGAATCGCGTCATTGTTAATGGCAAAACTGCTATACCAGAAGCTACTGCATATTAACACAATTCAGCCGTTGAAGCATCTGTACCAGTTTCGACTGTTGCCATACTTGCCTCTAACCATTTTAAATCTCATATTTACGTTTTTTTTTGTTCTCACGGTTTGATCTCTTTGATCAAATATTTTTTTTTATATCTCAATAGATTCTCGCAGACTTTATCGGAAAAGACCAGTTATTCATTTATTTAGCCAGATTTCCTATAGTCTTATGCCTGTGTGTATTGGTACTAATGCATTATGATACTTCTCAAATGTAATTCATCGTTGTTAGTAAGCAATGAGTAACCATATTAACTTATTTACTGATGATGATGATGATTATTTTATTATTATTATTTTCAACTAACTCTTGAATGGGATAAAATTTACATATAGAATTATCTGTCAATTATATCAGTGTTCATCATGAGCATATACTATGCATGCCTCACACGGATGGTGTAGGGGCCCCGAGTGGCCGAGTGGTCTAAAACGCTGTCCGTAACGGATGACTGCCATCTGACCTCTGTCTGTGTGGGTTCGAGTCTCGGATTCAGTTAATGTGGGTATGTGAGATAGCTTGCCAATAGCTTCTCGAGGGTCGATGGTTCTTTCTGGGGTTTTCCCGGGTTCTTCCTCCACCATCAATACTGGCCGCCATGTATAGCCTATCGTGTGCTGAAAAATGGCGTTAAATCCAATAACAACAACAACGAAAACAACAACACGGATGGTGTTGATCTGGAATGACGATAGTCGCTTCATGTTGACAAGTCAGTTAAGGGAAATCATACCGTTGAGAAGTAATAGTTCATTTAAAGCATGGAAGATTAACTCCCTTACACAGAAGAATTTTATTCCTTAGTACCTTGTCACAACCAAGGAAAAAATGGAAATCATGTTAGTTTGAAACCAATTTTGTTATTTTTTAGATATGCGTTTGTCAAACGTAGAGATGCGTCTTTCATTTAATTATTGTTCAAGTTCAACGACACATGAGCTATGATGTGATAATGACACATGAGCTATGTTTTGTGATAACGAAATATTAGCTATGTTCTGGGATAACGAAACATTTGCTATGATGTGTGATAACGACACATGAGCTATGTTTTGGGATAACGACACATGAGGTATGCAGTGTTGGGCTATGCTGTGTGATAACGACACATGAGCTATGCTGGGTGATAATGTATTCACTTAATATATTTGTAAATTAACAAGATTAAAGTGAAAAAGCTAAACCATTTATTATGGAACATCTTGCTGCATTAGGAGATTTAAAAATACAGGTGCGATTTATCATCTTTACAGCCGGTTCGTGACCAGTGTGTTTTCAGGAGGGGCGACAATACTGACAGACGCAGGTGACCGGGGCCAGTTAAATTTTCCGAACTGGTTATGTAATACATTCTATATAATCATAAAGATGTCATGTACACTCCAATATGTTGCCAACTATATAAATGCAGATATAATAATAATAATAATGAGGACTTTATATAGCGCCTAATCTTTAGAAGCTCTAAGTGCTTTTCAACATTAGACAACACCTATAAGATAAGAAACATAATAATATTATTACAAAAGCAAACAACATGAAATTAGAAAAACATTAAGAAATAAAAGAAACATGCTGAGAATATCTCAGGTGAGAAATTATTAGGTCTTTAAGTTTGTTCTTGCAGTCGAAGTAAGTGAGTTTTGAGAGCCATCTTGAATGTGATCACTGTGTTTTTGTGTCTAAGTTCAGTGGGCAATTCATTCCACGTTGCTGGACCATGGTATGCAAAAGAACGCTGTCCATATGACTTTGTTTTCATAGTGGGAATAATGAGTATACGATTGTCAGAAGAGGAGAGTAAGTATCTTGCTGGTGTGTACACATGGGTGAGGTCAGATATGTATGTTGTACTAGAGTCCGACACTGAAATGTAGCACAGAGAACAAATTTTGTGTTTGATTCTGGATCGAATGGATAGCCAGTGTAGGGTACAAAGCAGTGGGGAGGTGTGCTCTGATCGTGGTACTCTAAGTATGATCCGAGCAGCTGTGTTTTGAACTTTATGAAGTTTCTGGAGTAGATATTGAGATGAAATAGACAGAATTGAGTCACAATAGTCCAGTCTTGAAAGTACTAATGAACACACAAGTGCTTTAGTGGCATCAGCTGAAAGATTTTTGCGAACGGAGCTGGTGCGTCTCAAGATATGCAGCCCTGCATATGCTCATGACATGTTGGTGCAATGTGAGAGTACTGTCCAGGGTAACACCTAAGTTTCGTACTGATTGTGTGAATTTAATGTTGGCGTTGCTGATATCCATTGTTTGAGGTAAAGGATGTGAATGAGAAAGTCTTTGTGTTGTGATCAGAATAGCTTCAGTTTTATCATCATTCGTCTGCAGATTGTTACAAGTCATCCATGATTTCACATCAGAAATGCACCTCTCTACACCTTGGATGGTGCATCAACTTCAGTTGGGTGGCTAGATTTGTATATTTGGGTGTCATCAGCGTACAATTGGTGAGACACTGGCTGATGTTCTATGACACTTGAGAGCGACTGAGTGTACAGAATGAAGAGAACAGGTCCAAGAACGGACACCTGTGAAACACCACAAGATAGATCAACTGGGCTGGAGTGTATTCCATTTGCAGATACAATTCACCAAGTAGGACTTGAACCACAGTAAGGCTATATCATGAATGCCAAATAAATGCAGGAGACGGTGAATTAATATATCATGGTCTATTGTGTCAAATAATATAATCTTATATAACCTGGTTGTATGGTCTTTTACATTGAAGAATAGACGGTATTGTAAACGGTAGAAAGGGCACGGGTACAAGACTATTTCTGCTACCGAGATTTTAACCAGTTCAAATGCGTGATGCATTTATGCAAAATGTTGGTGGCGTTCAGTCACTAACGACCAACTATTCACTAACCATGGAAATATTTATGATGCATTATAAACCATCTCTAAAGAAGGACAAATATGGAAGAAGAACGATTAAAGCAACAAAGGAAGTATGAGCAAGAAGACAGATTGCGTGATTTTTGTCGAAATTTGAGGCAGAGTTTAGCTGATTGGTACACAGTAGTGTATTTCTGACATGAAAATGAATAATGTATTTTGTGTATTTTTATGAATATTTAAAATACGTTTAGCAATAATAAAGCTGTTTTTATAGGCACATATATTACAATATTCTAACATGTTTTCAGAATACTGATATTGAATAAATTAACGATATTATCTGTATTTGATTGGGAGGAACGGTTGATTTTCTGTGGCGTAGTTATGACGTGCAAAGGAGAATGCATTTACCTGAAAAAAAAATCTTCATTTCTTACAATATGCAAAAACGATACGAAGGACATACTGTCTGCCATGAAAAGATGGACAGCCGTAAAATTAACGTACAGAAGTACTACTCTTCTATGAATCCATGGCAAAGTAAGGCCGTGTCGGCACTTAGAATTTTGAATCAGAAAAATATATTAGGAATCATGTGTTTTGTGTGCATTTTTATTAATATTTTGAAATACATTTAGCAATAATAATTTTTTAAAGGCACATTTATTACAATGTTCTAATATGTTTTCAGACTACTGATAATTAACACATTAACGGGATTATTTTGATTTGGTTGGGAGGGTAGGTTGATTTTTCTGCTTGGTCAGTTCGTTTAAATGTTGGTTGGTTCTGCTGGTCGATGGAAAAATATATTAGGTTGACAGTCGAAATATACGTCTTTGGCAGGAAGCGCCACCGTTGTTTCAAATCATACAAGCCTTCGTAATACCAAACTGCTACACACGCACACACACACACACACACACACACACAATAATTATGCTTTATGGAGGGGAATTCGTCTCTAAACAATTTGTATCGGATCGAATTGTATCGATGCCAACACGAATATCAGTTTAGCAGATATTATTTAGGCCAGGAGCTTTGTACTTAATTACAATACATATATATTGTTTCTTTGTGTTAAAATTGCAATACGATATACCGGTACTTTTAGGCAAATTGTACACAATACCTACACCTACATTTTTCTTGATATTCAAATTGTAAAACAGAAAACATTGAATACTTTACTGTATAAACGATACATATGACCTTAAGCAGGAAGCACAATCTAAAGTATGCCAAAAAGCTAGATAAAGAATGATCTGGGGAAACTGAGTTAGAACTACAAGTTAATGTACAATATGTACAGAAAAGCTTTGTCTGAGATATGATAGTGTGCATAGAAAAATTAAAGCAACGAGAGATCACGCAGTCGTAAATATACAAGACCAAATCACAGATCCCGAACTAGCCGTTAACCTGTCAGTGACTGTCACATGTTCCGAACATGAGAAGTAAATAAATGTCCTCCTATTATTCACTGCCAACTGAGATTTCCACATTGAAGGACGAATAAAAGAAAAGAAGTACAACCGTGAAATTAACGTATAAAAGTACTACTCTTTTGTGAATACATGTCAAAGTGAGGCCGCCTCGGCAACTAGAATCTCGAATCAGAAAAATATATTAGGAATCAGGTGTCTTGAATGTATTTTCGTGAATATTTTAAAATACTTTAAGCAGCAATAAAGCGTACAATGTTCTATTATGGTTTTAGAATACTGACATATAACATAATAACGCGATTATTTTTATTTGAGTAGGATGGCTGGTTGATTTTCAGCTGGGCCAGCTCGTTTTCATGCTGATGCTGATTGGATATTATATAGGCCAGAAATTTCTTACATAGTCACAACCTATCCATATTGTATCTTTTTCTTAAAATTGCAAAATGATATACCGTTACTGTTAAACAAATTTTACACAACACTTACACCTATATTTTTTGTGACATTTAAATTGTAGAAAAGAATACATTTACCACTGTGTACATGTTACCTGTGACCTTAACCAGGAAATAGAACGCAAGGTATGTTAACAAACAAGATAAATATTGATAATGGTGACTACGTAATCATTTATAATGAAGATAAGGTAAGAAAGCAGTTTTCTACAGTCTGCTTGCATGGCTAGCAGTGTAAAATCCGTCGACTCTGACGCTCAAGGGTTACGTTGTCCGATATGTCTCGATGTATATACAGCACCAAAGAATTTACCCTGCCTCCACACCTACTGCCAACATTGTCTAAACAAATACATTGTGAAGAATGTACCAAAGGGGGAAAAAGGTGCCACATTCAATTGCCCGGAGTGTAGAAAGGAAACATTTCCTCCACTTCCTGATATTCCTGTGGATAAATGGGCGGAACATTATCCTTACAATACTGTACTGTTGTCCGTGTTACCGCCGGAGAAAAGGAAAGTAGAAAAGAGCTGTCATTCATGTCTATATGAAGGAATCTCGGTTAGAGCTACAAGTTTCTGTACAGTATGTAAAGAAGCGCTTTGTCCGACATGTGATAGTGTTCATAGAAAAACTAAAGCAACGAGAGATCATGCTGTCGTAAATATACAAGACCTAATCACAGATCTCGAACTAGCCGTTAGCCTGTCAGTTAACGTCACCTGTTCCGAACATGTTGGTAAAGAATTTGAATTTTACTGTAAATCTCACAGCAGCATGTGCTGCTCAGAATGTTTTTACAAGAACCATAGAGGCTGCATAGGGTTTCTTCAACTAAAGGACCATTTGGAAGGACTACTGAAGGAAAAAGAATCAAACAGAGTTGTGGAACGATTAAAACAACTTAGATCCCACTTGGATACATTTAGGAATGAAAATGAAGCATCATTAAAACGGATTGAAGCTCAAGTAAAGAATATCCCTGACGAAATCGAGCTGATCAGGAAGAAACTGAACACTTTACTCGACAGTGTTAAATCCAAGATCACGATGGAGAAAAACACCCTCTTGAAAGAGGAGTCTCTGGTTCGACATGAATAAAATCAACAATGTGAGTCCATTACTTCGGCAATTACAAGTTCAATTCATCTTTTGGAAACAGTTTTGGCACATGGCAATGCTCTTCATGCCTTGACCACCCTATATAAAACCGAGGAACAACTTGCCCATTATGAGTGTGCTGTAAATGAGAAATTTCAAGAAATTAGACACGTTGAGGCCAAACTATGTCTTGATGATCATCTCCTGTCACTGGTTAAAAGTAGTGACATCACTATCGCTCAAATTGACATTGTTGAAAAAAAACCACAGTCTTCTTCCTTCTTTTTTGCCTCTCACTATCGTGAAAACAGTTAACACTACCGCAGACGCACGTGATGCATCTAAAGCGAAGAAGAACACTGTAGAAGGGTTTGATCCACCACGAAAATATTTTAATTCGAAATCACGGAAGGATTGCAAGCCAGAAATAATTAAACAGTTTAATGCTGACTATCCCGATCGCAAGACTGCTTGGTACACTGGCATAACCTGCCTACCAGATAACAAAATCATGGTTGTGGATTGTAATAATTCTACGTGTAGACTGTATGACTCATCATATCACCATCTTGCTGACTGTAAACTGACTTCAGCTCCATATGACGTGTGTGTGGTGGAGGGATCTCGGGTAGCAATGACACTTCCTTATGTGAATAAGATACAGCTTCTGACAGTGAATAGATCCATACATCCAGGGAGGATAATCAACACGAGTCGGAGCTGTACTGGAATAACCGTCCTGTCTAAAGATCAGTTGGTTGTTTGTTGCTTTGGGGATGGTTCTCTATATTGGTGCATTATATCCATGGATGGATCTGAAACATTCTCTCTTAAAGTTTGTCCTTCATCATGGATATCTACGTTGGCAGCGAATAATAGGAGGACATGTATTTACGTATCATGTTATTAAAATCCAGCTGCAGTGTTCGCATACAGTTTAGAAGGTATTCTGATATTCAAATATGACCACAAGGAGCTGGATGGTGCACGTGGATTAGCTGTTGACAGGGAAGATAATCTGTATATTGTTGTCAGCTGTCGCAAAACATTCATCATGTGTCTTCAAGTGGGGCTCTTCTACAAGTGTTCTCCAACAGAATCACAAACCATCCCTTTGCTATCAGCTTCAGTTCCAGTGGTGACGAATTCCTACTTATAGGAAAGGAAGTGCAGAAATTTAAGCTGAAATAGTAATCACGAAATATGTATACAGCACACCGACCCCTTAGTATAGGGAACGGTACATCTTCATCCGTTTTAATATTGTTTGTTTGTATTTCCTCATGTATATAATTATATAAATAATAAGTAAACGAATTCGATGACTGGAGATATAATGTTTGTATATTTCTTTTATCTAGAGAAAAACAACAACATTTGTACCGTTTTAATTTTGTCCAACATTTCAATGTTGTTCATCATTTGGAAATGAATAATGCCAAAGTCCACCAATTTAATTCCATACTAACCAGATGTATATGCGACGAAACAGATTGCTGTCCATTAGCTAGTAGGGTTAAAGAGAATGATTTCTGTCTAAGTTTGGAATACCGTATAACATATGTTCTTTAACAGCAAAACAAGTTTGTAAATGAATAAAAAAGTTAATTGTTATTTTTTACAGAGCCGATAGAAAAATCTCGTTCTTGATAGTTTTGTTTAAAATTTTTTTTTCGAAATATCTGAGTACACCTATTTATGTTTTGAATTAAATCGTTTTGTTGGGTTTTCATCTGAAGACAATGAGATTTACATTCGCAGAAATCTTAAATCTCCATTTTCCAGTGTATATGTGTGCCAGTGTAAAACGGAGAAAGTTCCTAAATTTAGACAGAACGAACTACCACTTCCCAAAAGTGTCGTCTTTTCCAACGGAACTCAAGAATCGTGCCCTATTCGAGCGTCTGTAACAAGCATTTTTAGTAAAGAAGTTAACGAATTAATGTTGCTTTACGTTTTTTTATAATTAAATCTCATTTAGCATATTGCATTACATTTGAAGGAGAGTTTAAAAGCTTAAAGACTACACGAATTATTTGATGTAGTTATTATTCCTTTTCAAAGTATAGCGTAGTTTCCTATAGTCATTATTCCTTTTCAAAGTAAAACATTGATTTCAGAAAGTAAATCCGTAAGCATATGATTGGAAGTATGTGATATTATGTTTTACAGATATATGTTATATTTTGAAAATCATCATCATCCTGGAATTACACTGGGTCGAATTAACGAGGATTTAAAGAATGGTTGTTACAAAACTCGTCATCATCATTATCTTGATCGATGTTGTCGTCACCAGGACCTAATCCAGCAAGAACACATTATTGTGTCGTCGCCTAAATAGTTGAGGTAGTAGTACAAAACGCAGTAATATACCTTTTTCACAATGTCTTAGCACATGCCAGGTCCTTCTAATAACGACAAATCCTGCGAGAACTTGCGCTGTTTCATTCCATGTAGCAAACCTTTTGACTAATCCGCAAAAAGCTGAGAATAAGTTAGTAATGAATAATACATTCGTCAACGTCCTAAACTTATTTTGCCTTACACAGTCGTGGTTAGAAAGGTTAATAACAAATATGGATTGGTTTTTTTATATTAACAAGTTTCAAAGTTAAAGAAGGCATATTTAATCAGAGATATATGGATGTGTTCAGTTTCTCTACTTCCAAATCATTTCGAATTCCATTACTCTGAACTTGTCCACTGTGTCAATATATCTACTTCCATCTCGTCTCCTTCAAATACATCATGATGGTCCAAGAATGATTTTCCAGGTTGGCTACTTTTCCGAGAGAGAAAGAGAGACGTGTATTGCCGATTGGACTGAGTATTTTAATTTTAAATTTATGTTTGTAATCTGAGAGGCAAGAACATATGCTATTTTAATGTTTTAACATATTTTATAGTTTAAGATGATGATTGGAAATACATGTATGTATTATGAAACAGGGCAATCGGGCATGTGCATATACACAACAATTTAAAAAATATATAATAAATGATACACAATAAAAATAAATGAAATCGTATATTTTCTGGAAATGCTACAGAATATACGAGATAGGGGATGTTGAAATTGACACAGTAGACGAGATGGGAGTAGACGAATTGGTACATCAGACAAATTATGACTGGACGAGTTAGACGTAGACACCATGGAAATGGAACAGGCTGAGATATTTGTAGCATATATGTTTTACACATGTGTCTGCTGTAACAGAGGAAGCTCTTTATTATGCCATCTTAGAGTTGTCTCAATCATCCTCTCCATTTTGTCTATCTATCAATATATCTTACGGAAATAAGTGTCTTGGAAAGACGAGCAGATTTGAAATATACTCATACAAGGTCTGTTCAGGCATTTGATTCCAATAAGTTAATAAAATAATGCTTAAAATGATTCTAGGGAGAGTCAACTGTCAAACATAAATGACATTCGTAAATCCTTCAAGTTATTTTATTCAAAGTAGAAATTAGACCTGTGAGTAGATTTCTTGTTGTTTATATTTATCGAGCTTTCATGACCAGGTTATTGTTGACAGTGGCTTGCGACGAAGTAGTAAGCTCAAACCAGAATATATCTTTTGAACAATTTGAAGAAAAATAAACTTATTTAAAGATACCGGTTTAAAATACAAATACAATTAGTAAATGTACTGAGTCCATTAAAATGTATTGCAAGCTCAAATACTGAACACAGGTTCGGATATGTATGAAACGTATTATGATGCGAATGACTTGTTTTTGATCTCATCTGTAGCCACAGCTACTTTAACGACAGGTAACCAGTCTAAGCATCACGGATCATTTCACTCGTTACATTTTAAAGGATGTAAGTCTCATAGTCCCAGGTCCCGTATATTCTATGTATTGAAATGCTGAAAAACACTGAATATTTAATTGCCTTTAATTTAAAAGAAATTTTGTATTAGATATTTTCATCTGCCTATTTCCCCTCAATCAGGTGAAAGGTATAATATGCACAACCAACCCGAACCCCTTCCAAAAAATAAAAATCACTGAAGAGATAATGAGTGGATGATTGAAACTACACGGGTATAAGCACAATACATGTACTATATAAAGTAATGAAACATATGACAAGTAAGCATTCTACTATAATATCATTTTTACGTTTATGCCTGAGTATAAACGAGTGCAACTGAAAACAACATAGATCCTTGTCTGCCGTCGTATAATCCATCATAAGGCCAGGATCAATGTCATTTATTCTATTGATTATTTCTAACGAGCAGCCGAGGGTCGACTTTACACAACCGACCCCCACAGAAAAAACAAATGTAACTGTTTACTACTTAAATGCATTCATAGTCATGAGAATAAAAACTAAATGTATGCATTTTAATGAAAAGGTTCTACGCTTATCTAAGTAAAATACTGAATTAAGGAACTTGCTACATGAAATGGCACACCACTGCCCAGGGTTTCGCTCCCTGGGCATTTACTATCATTCGCCCCACACTATGACCCTAATTGTTCATCAGAGAGACATCTTTTGAAAATGATCTCACCAACAGTTAAAATTCCCGTAGTTATGAAAGAAAACTTCATTCGTAAATGTATATCACATGGTCTTTCTAAATAAATTTCTGTGTTTAGCGTTATAAAGTTTAACTTGGAGACCGAAATAAATAGGAAGCACACACACACACACACACACACACACACACAGAGTTTTCCTTGTTTATATCATTATATTCTATTGTAATGTAACATTGTGTGCTGCACTTAATCTTGCCCTAAATCAAGTTTATTTTCTAGCTGACCTGAATTATTCATTTTTTATTCTGTAAACAACTAATACATAGATAAATAGTATCTACGAGTATGGATTTAATATCAGGATCGTTATTAATAGAAGTCAGCATATTTATTTGGGTCTGAGTCTAGGTTATTGAATTTCCCCTACAATTTACAAGGCGTTCCTGTAATAGTCCAGTTTCTATATAAATTTAGTAATAGAATGTTCTAATTATGACTAACATTTTATTTTCTAAACGTTAAGAAGACTACATAATCGTGTCACTGGAAAAAATATTCATTCGTGTTTTAACATCGGTAGTAAATTATTGGTGTGTACGGTATTTGATTTGGAATTATTCAAATCATTTCTTGATGGTAAAATTCTCTTATATTTGGTAGGATGTTTCAAGTGGGAGTATGCGTAGATTACAATGAAGGTTTCAAATCCTAGATGCAGCCTAAGTTGAAGGAGGGGTCGGTCTCCATGGTCTAATTCTCCCCAGCTATATGGTCTCTTCATTGTTCCCTAAATGCTATATACATAATTCGACCAAGCGTATCAGATTTGATATGATTTTTCGAGAGGAAGAGTGGAGTAAAAATGGCGATTCAGAATCTAAGTATAGCCAAAGTAGGGTGATTATGAGATGGGGTAGCGTCAGGTTAGGGAAAGAATAAAACATATATATATATATATATATATATATATATATATATATATATATATATATATATATATATATATATATATATATATATATAATTGAAATTCGATATCCAGCAAAAATTTCTAAACGAAGGAACCTAGCTACCTAGTTCAATATCCACGTGTATTACCTGAGCACATAATCGTCGGAAAATAATAATAAAGTTAGTGAGCTTTTCATTGGAGGGTGTGTGCGTAGGTAATGGGGGTGGAAGAGAGTGATTGGCGAATGTTTGGATAGTCTCTGTTTGCTATGAATTTTTCATTACCATGCCTGAGGTTTAATATCCTTTCATAGTCCCGATATGGAAATAAATCCACCACCCTGCTCCACTATGGCACATGTACTATAATCACATATTTATGTGAAACAGGTTTCTAACATTAAAACGACTGGCTAGGTCACATACAATTATTATCTAGTCATGCAAGATTCATTAATGTTGAAAGTAAACCTCCCTATTATTCCATTTGTCAGGATTATCAATTTTATAATATGCTAGAAAAGAAATTATGCTTCAATCCCACTCGTAATGTTCCGATTTTTCGAACAGAATCATTGTAGGAAAATTCCAAACTGAAGAAAAATGCCGCTAGAGGAAATATAAATCAACCCCTTTTAAAAAGTTCAAAAAACGAGAATTTAAAATCGTACAGTAAGCAAACAAGTGTACACATAAATATTGTACTTAGCATATCTTCTCATTTGCTTCACTGTGTCAAACAAGAAGTTATTCATTAACGGTGAAGAATTGTGTAGAGAACTATGACCTGCAAATTAGCAAAATAATTAATACAAACTTTCCAATATACTGACGGCGACACCTGTGCAAATATGATACCTTTTACACGCAAACGCTTGCTATCAAACACTTGATGATTATTGCCAGAAGAAATATTATCCGTGTGGACAAAGAGAAGAAGATTAGCAGAAGACCTCAGTAATATTCCTTAAAACGATTCTACAAATACCGACAAAATTCTTTCAATATTTTCGTCATATTTGAGAACATTACATCGAGACATAAATACACCATGACATAAACGACATATCCTCAACACAGATTGAAGTTTGCGAGCGATTGAAAATGATATGATCCATAAGTTCGTGTAAATTTTATTTCGACAGTTGAGAAATCTGACAGGAGTGGCATTACAAAGACGAAACAAGGTTCGAAATGCATGGGCTCATGCATGCACAATGTACACATATTTGTGTATGTGCACCAATCATTTAAGTCAATAATAATAATAACAACAACATCAATAATAATAATTATAATGCATGCTAAAGAAACAAACAAATATGAGGTGAGTGAGTAAATTAAAACAAATACTGTAAGTGTGGCTATTTTATCTTTTCATGCGAATTAATATAGACTTGTAATCACGAAATACCAAACTACACACACACACACACACACACACACACACACACACACACGAGTAATGCTTTTTGGAGTTTAATTCTTCCCTGAACAATTTGACATAACTGGACTTGTATTAATGCCGACACGTTTATCGGTTTAGCGGATAATATTTAGGCAAGGAACATTTTACTTAGTCACAATAATATAGTTATATTTTTGCCTTTTGTTAAAATCTGAATAACATACACCGGTACTTTTAAACAAATTGCACAAACCATTTACGCCTATAATTTTCTTGATATTCAAATTGTAAAAAAAGAAGACATTGAACATTGTGTGAACGTTACCTATGCCACCAACCAGGAAGTAGAATGTAAAGTATGTCAACAAACTAGACAAAGGTTGATCCGGGTGACTAAGTAAGCATTTACAAAGACTATAAAACAAAAAAGCAGTCTTCAAAATTTTACAGTTATGGCTAACAGCATAAAATCCGTCGCCTCTGACGCTCAAGGGTTACGTTGTCCGATATGTCTCGATGTATATACAGCACCAAAGAATTTACCTTGCCTCCACACCTACTGCCAACATTGTCTAAACAAATACATTGTGAAGAATGTACCAAAGGGGGAAAAAGGTGCCACATTCAATTGCCCGGAGTGTAGAAAGGAAACATTTCCCCCACTTCCTGATATTGCTGTTGATGAATGGGCGGAACATTATCCATACAATACTGTGTTGTTGTCTGTGTTAACACCGGAGAAAAGCAAACTAGAAAGGAGCTGTGATTCATGTCTATATGAGGGAACCACGGTTAGAGCTACAAGTTACTGTACAGTATGTAAAGAAGCGCTTTGTCCGACATGTGATAGTGTGCATAGAAAAACTAAAGCAACGAGAGATCATGCTGTCGTAAATATACGAGACCTAATCACAGATCTCGAACTAGCCGTTAGCCTGTCAGTGAGTGTCACCTGTTCCGAACATGTTGGTAAAGAATTTGAATTTTACTGTAAATCTCACAGCAGTATGTGCTGCTCAGAATGTTTTTACAAGAACCATAGAGGCTGCATAGGGTTTCTTCAACTAAAGGACCATTTGGAAGGACTACTGAAGGAAAAAGAATCAAATAGTGTTGTGGAACGATTAAAACAACTTAGATCCCACTTGGATACATTTAGGAATGAAAATGAAGCATCATTAAAACGGATTGAAGCTCAAGTAAAGAATATCCCTGATGAAATCGAGCTGATCAGAAAGAAACTGAACACTTTACTCGACAGTGTTAAATCCAAGATTACGATGGAGAAAAACGCCCTCTTGAAAGAAGAGTCAATGGTTCGACATGAAGAAAATCAACAATGTGAGTCCATTAGCTCAGCAATTTCAAGTTCACTTTATCTTTTGGAAAAAGTCTTGACGCATGGCAATGCTCTTCATGCCTTGACAACTCTTCATAAAACCGAGGAACAACTTACCCATTATGAGTGTGTTGTAAAGGAGAAGTATCATGAAATTAGACACGTTGACGCCAAACTATGTCTTGATGATCATCTCCTGTCTTTGGTTAAAAGTAGTGACGTCACTATCGCTAAAATTGACATTGTTGAAAACAAACACAGTCTTCTTCCTTCTTTTTTGCCTCACACTATCATAAAAACAGTTAACACTACCGCAGACGCACGCAATGTGTCTAAAGCGAAGAACACTGTAGAAGGACTTGATCTACCACGAAAATATCTTAATTCCAAACCACTGAAGGACTGCAAGCCAGAAGTAATTAAACAGTTTAATGCTGACTACCCCGATGGCAAGAATGCTTGGTACACTGGTATAACTTGCGTACTAGATGACAAAATCTTGCTTGTTGATCATCGTAATTCTACATGCAGACTATATGACTCATCATATCACCATCTTGCTGACTGTAAACTGACTTCAGCTCCATTTGACGTGTGTGTAGTGGAGCGATCTCAGGTAGCAGTGACACTTCCGGAGGAGAATAAGATCCAGCTTCTGACATTGAATAGATCCATACAACCAGGGAGGATAATCAACACGAGTATGAGCTGTCATGGAATAGCCGTTCTGTCTAGAGATCATCTGGTTGTAAGTGGCCTTAGGGATGGTTCTCTATATTGGTGCTGTGTATCTATGGATGGATCGGCGAAATGGTCTGTTAAAGTTTGTTCTTCAAATTGGAGATCTAAGTTGGCATTGAACAATAGGAGGACATGTATTTACGTATCATGTTATAAAAATCCAGCTGCAGTGTACGCATACAGTGTAGAAGGTATTCTGATATTCAAATATGAGCACAAGGAGCTGGATGGTGCATGTGGATTATCTGTGGACAGGGAAGATAATCTGTATGTTGTCGGTCAGGGTTCGCAAAACATTCATCAGGTGTCTCCGAGTGGGGTACCTCTACAAGTGTTCTCAACTGGAATTCCAAAAGATCCGGAAGCTATCTGCTTCAGTTCCAATGGTGACGAATTCCTACTTATAAACAGAAAGGAAGTGCAGAAATCTAAACTGAAATAGTGATCACGAAATATATATACAACACACCGACCCCTTAATATAGGGAAAAGTATATTTTCATCAGTTTTAATATTGTTTGTTTGTATTTCCTCATGTATATAATTATATAAGTAAACGAATTGGATAAATGGAGATATAATGTTTGTATGTTTCCTTTTTTTTGAGAAAAACAGCCGCATTTCACAGTTTTAATTTTGGGCAACATTTCAATGTTGTACATCATTTGGAAATAAATAATGCCACAGTCAACCAATTTAACTTCTAATGGAGATCATTAAATCCATACTTACCAGTAGTTAAATAGATACAGAGTTCGATGTATTTGTGACGAAACAGCTTTCTCTCCATTAGCTCGTAGGGCTAAAGAGATGATTTCTGTCTAATTTT
This sequence comes from Sinohyriopsis cumingii, assembly GCA_028554795.2. Taxonomy (NCBI): domain Eukaryota; kingdom Metazoa; phylum Mollusca; class Bivalvia; order Unionida; family Unionidae; genus Sinohyriopsis; species Sinohyriopsis cumingii. The sequence goes on along the minus strand of CM068833.1, from coordinate 68,405,749 downwards.
GGAATATCATCTAACATAAGTTCAATAACAGCAAAACAAGTTTTTAAATGAATAAAAAAGTTAATTGTTATTTTTTACAGAGCACATAGAAAAATTTTGTTCTTGATAGTATTGGATAAAAGTTTATTCGAAATATGAGTACACCTATCTATGTTTTGTAGTAAAGCGTTTTGTTGGTTTTTATTCTAATAACAATGAGATTTACATTCGCAGAAATCTTAAATCTCCATTTTGCAGTGTATGTGTGCCAGTGTAAAACGGAGAAAGTTCCTAATTTTAGACAGAACGAACTATCTAAAAAGCCATGACGTCGTTTCCAACAGAACTCAAAAATCGAGCATTAATTGAGCGTCTGTAACAACCATTTTTAGTAAAGAAGTTACCGAATTAATTTTGCTTTAAGTATTTTCATAATTAAATCTTATTTAAAATATTTCATTTCATTTGAAGGAGAGTTTACAAGCTTAAAACTACACGAGTTATTTGCTGTAGTTATTATTCCTTTTCAAAGTATAGCTTAGTCTTTTTTTAGTCATTATTCGTTTTAAAAGCATAACGTAGTTTTCAGAATGTAAGTCCTTAAGTATATGATTGGAACTGTGATATTATGTTTTACAGATATATGTTATATTTTGAAAATCATCATCATCATGGAATTACACTGGGTCGAATTAACGAGGATTTAAAGAATGGTTGTTATAAAACTCGTCATCATCATTATCGTCATCGATATCGTCGTCACCAGCACCAAATCCAGCAAGAACATATTTTTTTTTCGTCGCCTTAGTAGTTGAGGTAGTAGTACAAAAAGCAGTAATATACCTTTATCACAATGTCTTAGGACTTGCCAGGTCCTTCTAATAACGACAAATCCTGCGAGAACTTGCGATGTTTCACTCCATATAGCAAACCAATTGACTAATCCGCAAGAAACGGAGAACAAGTTAGTCCTAAACTTATTTTGCTTTACACAGTCATGGTCAGAAATGTTAATAACACATATTGTTCGTTTTCTTATATTAACAAGTTTCAAACTTTAAGAAAGCATATTTAATCAGAGATGTATGGGTGTGTTCAGTTTCTTCTTCTTCCAAATCATTTCGAATTCCACTACTCCGAACTTGTCCACTGTGTCAATATATCTACTTCCATCTCGTCTCCTTCACTTGCATCATGATGGTCCAAGCATGATTTTCCAGGTTGGTTATTTTTCCGAGAGAGAAAGAGAGACGTGTTTTGCCGATTGGACTGAGTATTTTAATTTTAAATTTATGTTTGTAATCTGAGAGGCAAGAACATATGCTATTTTAATGTTTTAACATATTTTATTGTTAGAGATGATGATTGGAAATACATGTATGTATTATGAAGCAGGGCAATCGGGCATGTGCATATACACAACATAATTGTTTTAGAATCATAATAAATGATACACAATAAACATAAATGAAATCGTATATTTTCTGGAAATGCTATAGAGTATACGAAATAGGGGATATTCAAATTGACACAGTAGACGAGATGGGAGTAGACGAATTGGCACATTAGACAAATTGTGACTGGACGAGTTAGGCGTAGACACCATGCGAATGGAAAAAACTGACCTATTTGTAGAATGTATGTTTTACACATGTCTCTGCTTTAACCAAGGAAGCTCTTTATTGTGCCATCTGACGGTTGTCCCAATCATCATCTCCATTCTGTCTATCTATCAACCTATCTGTCGGAAATTTGTGTCTTGGAAAGACGAGCAAAGAGAAGCAGATTCGAATCCTACTCATACATGTTCAGGCATTTGATTCCAATAGTGACTCTCTGTCAGTGGCGTAGCAACCGTCCAAAAACACCCACGTAACTGCGGGTGTGGGATGGTGTACAGTGTGGGATGGTGTACAGGCACGGGGGGGGGGGGGGGGGGGCTAAAATTCCAATGAATCAACATTTTTATTTTTTTACTGAGAGGGGGTCCCAAAAATAAGTTTTGCGGGAGGTTGTCTGACTTTATAGCTACGCTACTGCTCGGTGCACATAACCCCTCGTGTGTTGATGCAACGCGAAACACACAAATACTATAAACAAGGTACCTCTCTATATATCTTGTATATGCAATAATGTCAAAATTAAACGTTATAATGTTCATTAATTCAATGCTGGCAGCGTAAGAAATTTCCGCCAGCCCGCCATCAGATGCCAGCCAATTTCACGGCGGACTGGGGCAAAAAACGAGTAGCCATTCCGTCTGACCAGATTGATCTTTTGGGCATTTACCAGTTATGTATGTATGCACGTATGTGTGTACGTCCGCACGCATGTATGTATGAATGTATGTTGGTATGTATATATTTACGTATGTGTGTACGTCCGCATGTATGTATGTATATATGTATGCATGTATGTTGAACGTATGATAAGGCTAAGAAAAGCGCGGAAATATGATACATTTTTGCAGACCAGTAAGTTAAGAAAATAATGCTTAAAATGATAGTAGGGAGAGTCAACTGTCAAACATAAATGACATTCGTAAATCCTTCAAGTTTTTTTATTCAAAGTAGAAATTAGACCTGAGATTAGATTTCTTGGTGTTTATATATATATATATATATATATATATATATATATATATATATATATATATATATATATATATAGAGAGAGAGAGAGAGAGAGAGAGAGAGAGAGAGAGAGAGAGAGAGATTTGATGACCAGGCTATTGTGGACAGTGGCTTGCGACGAAGTAGTATACTCAACCCAGTATCTATCTTTTGAACAATCTGAAACAAAACTTATTTAAAGATACAGATTTCAAATACAGATGAAATTAGTAAATGTACTGAGTCCATTAAAATGTATTGCAAGCTCAAACACTGAACACAGATTCGGATATGTATGAAACGTGTTATGATGCGAATGACTTGGCTTGTTTTTCGTCTCGTCTATAGCCACAGCTACGTTAATGACAGAGAACCAGTCTAAGCATCACGGATCATTTCACTCGTTATATTTTAAAGGGGGCAGGGTCCAGTTTTTATGTACAAATTTAATGCCGCAATCAGTGACCTAGTATAAAAAATCATAAAAAATCAAATACACAAGTGAGGTCAAAAAGGTCCATATTTTTAGATACCTATATTGAAACAGAGAATAAGAATAGTATTCACTTGACCAGAGAAGTCAATGGCAGTTCATAGCAGAAGAGGTTTATGCACCCCAACCCCTATTTTATACCTGCATTTTTCACATCCAAATGCCATTTTTGACAGCATGTAGTACTCACAATGCAAACGCAAGCCCTTTCCCTGGATGAAACTTTTGAAAAACATTGTCTACTAAATAGTTTGATGCAATTCAGAATAGTTGTCATCCAAGCCGTTTTTGAGATACTCGGCTTGCCTTGAACCCACGTGTCTACTGCTATGGGAGGCTAGCTCTTCTTCCTAGCCAACTATTGGTATTTCACTATCAACATACTGCAGAGCAACTATGGAAGGTGTACATGACTGACATCAATTTCAAGAACAACACAAGCCCAAAACACCTAGTTCACAAATATATCCATATCTATAAATAGTAAACAATAATAGCTGAAAAAGTCACACCATAGCCTTAAGTTAAGAAATTTGCCAGGGGCCAAATTACGAAACTGGACCCTGCCACCTAAAGGACGTAAGTCACACATGTAGTCCCAGGTCCCGTGTGTTCTGTGTATTGAAATGCTGAAAAGTACTGAATATTCAATTGCCTTTAATTTTAAAAAAAATAATTTGTGTTAGATATTTTCATCTGCCTTAGTCCCTTCAGCCATGTGATATGCACAACCATTCCCAACCCCCTCCAAAAAATAAAAATCGCTGAAGAGATGATGAGATGATGATTGAAACTACACGGGTATAAGCACAATACATGCACTATATTCAGTATTCAAAGAAATGTTAAATTTTACATTGAATATTTGGTTCGATTACTGTCAAGTGTAAGATGACTTTAAAGAGGACTTCAAGCGAGGGTACTTAATTGTGATACACAACGAAGAGTAATTAATCTTTTTTTCTTCTTTCCATGCCTGTCTGTGTACGACCATTCACGCAGCTTTCAATTACACTCAGTAAATGAATTTAGAATATGCTAAATATAAGCTTTATAATTAAACAAATGACGAGTTAGCATTCTACTATAATATCATTTTTACGTTTATACCTGAGTATAAACGAGTGCAATTAAAAACAACATACATCCTTGTCTGCCGTCGAATAATGCACCATAAGGCCAGGATAAATTTTTTTTTATTCTACTAATTATTTCTAACGAGCAGCCGAGGGTCGACTTTACTCAACCCACCCCCACCGCAAGAATAGCTGTAACTGTTTACTTCTTAAATGCATTCATAGTCATGAGAATAATAACTAAATGTATGAATTTTAATGAAAAGGTTATAGGACACACGGTACTAACCATACGGTAGAACTGTGAATTAGTCTAGAAATGGGTGATGAAATAATAGTGTATTTACAGGTTTGGTGGTCCATAATTGGTTAATAATAAAAATTAAAATATTAGGATAAATATCTTTTGAGAGCTTATCCTATATATAATGTAAAAAAATATTGACAAATTTCTACTGATTCAATTTTAGCGTTTTTACAGACTTGACTCAGAAGTACTCAATACTGAAAGTAACACCTGATTCATTTGGTGCAGAATCAATAACACGTCTTTCGTGCACATGTATGTAAACAAAGTGCCGCGGGTCATATGGTGTTCTCCACACATAAGCTTGCATCAAGGTTAGATGTGCATGAAGAATTATAGGTGTCATTACCAGCACCCAGAAATTTTAAGTTATTGAAGTTTGAATATGATAGTGTTTTCATATGTTTACCATTGGAGTTGAATTAGTACCGTGAGTCCTATACGCTTATCTAAGTAAAATACTCAATTAAGGAACTTGCTACATGAAATGGCACACCACCGCCCAGGGTTTCGCTCCCCGGGTGTTTGCTATCATTCGCCCCATACTACAGTCCTGCTTGCTCATCAAAGAGACATCTTTTGAAAATGATGTCAACAGATAGTTAAAATTCCCGTAGTTATGATACAAATCTTCATTAGTGTGTTTATACCACATATTCTTTCTATATAAATTTATGTGTTTAGTGTTTAACTTGGAAACCGAAATAAATGGGAAGCACACACACACACACACACACACACACACACACACACACACACATATATATATATATATATATATATATATATATATATATATATATATATATATATATATATATATATATATAAGTGTGTGTGTAATTATTTTGATTTCGTTAGTAGTTTTCGTTTTTTTTTATATTTCATTATATGCTATTGTAATGTAACATTTTGTGCTGCACTTAACCTTGCCCTAAATCAAGTTTATTTTCTACTTGACCTGAATTATTCATTTTTTATTCTGTAAATGACTAATACATAGGTAACATAGTATATACGTGTATGGGTTTAATATCATTATCATTATTAATTGAAGTCAACATGTTTATATAGGTCTGAGTCTAGGTTATTGAATTTCTCCTACAATTTACCTGGCGTATCTGTCATATTCCAGTTGCTATATAATTTTGGCAATATAATGTTCTAATTATAACTAATATGTTATTTTGTAAACATTAAGCATTTTCTAGACAATTATATTTCATTGGGTAGTTGTTTTTGTGTTTTTTTTTCGAAATTATTACCTGAGGTCAAGTAGAAGACTGTATAGTTTGTGTTATATATATATATATATATATATATATATATATATATATATATATATATATATATATATATATATATATATATATATATATGTGTGTGTGTGTGTGTGTAGATAGATAGATGGTCGAACTGAGCGAGAGAACAACATACATACAGCTTTTGAGTCGAGTGATGTGTGTGTGTGTATGTCTGTGTGTGTATGTGTTTAATGTCTTCCATCTTTTTGTTTTCTGTTTCCTTTTTGTTGAAATTCGATATTCAGCAAACATTTCTAAACGAAGAAACAATGCATACCTGCTACCTAGTTCAATATCCACGTGTATTCCACTTGAGCACATAATCGTCGGAAAATAATAATAAAGTTAGTGGGGATGGAAGCGAGTGATTGGCAAATGTTTGAATAGTGTCTCTGTTTGTTACGAATTTTTTATTACCATGTCTGAGTTTTAATATACTTCCATAACCCCGATATGGAAATAAATCTCCCACCTTGCTCCACTATGGCACATGTACTATAATCACATATTTATGTGAAATAGGTTTCTAACATTAAAACGACTGGCTAGTTCACATGAAATTATTCTCTGGTTCTTCTGTAATCTCCTTCAGACATATGTAATATTCATAAATGTTGAAGTAAACCTCCCTATTATACAATTTGGCAGGATTGTCAATTTTAAATTATGCTAGAAAAGAATTTGTGCTTAAATCCCACTGGTATTGTTCCGATTTTCGAACAGAATATTTGTAGGAAAATTCCAAACTGAAGAGAAATGTCGCTAGCGGAAGTATAAATCAACCCCTTTTACAAAGTTAAAAAAATAAGAATTTAAAATTGTGCATTAACCAAACAAGTGCACACAACGATATTGTACTTCGCATATCTTCTCATTTGTTTCACTGTGTTAAACAAGAAGTTATTCATTAACGGTAAAGAATTGTATAGAGAACTATAACCTGCAAATGGCGTCATGAAGCATGTTCAATTATATTCAAAATAATTAATACAAACTTTCGAATTTATTGACGGCGACACATGTACAAATATGACACCTTTTTCACGCAAACGCTTGCTATAAAACACTTGATGATTATTGCTAGAAGAATCAGTATCCGTGTGGAGAATCAAAAGAAGATTAACGGAAGACCTCAGTAATATTCCTTAAAACGATTCTACAAATATCGACAAAACTCTTTCAATATTGTCGTAATATTTAAGAACATTACATCGAGACATAAATATACGATGATAAAAACGACATGTACTCAACACAGATTGAAGATTGCGAGCAATTGAAAATGACATGATCTATAAGTTCGTGTAAATTTTATTTCGCCAGTGGAGAAATCCGACAGGCCTGGCATGACAAAGACGAAACAACGTTCGAAATGCATGGGTTCATGCATGCACAATGTACGCATATTTGGGTTTGTGCACCAAACCATGAAGTCAATAACAATAATAATAATAATAATAACAATAATAACAATATAATAATAATTTATGTCAGTAATATAGGCCCCTGTACCGACGTATGTAATGCATGTTAAAGAAACAAATACATATGATGTGAGTGAGTAAAATCAACAAAAATACAGTAAGTGTAGGTATTTTATATTTTCAGATAGTTCGCATACTCCCTGAGAATTATTACAGACTTATCATCGCGAAATAATATAGAGTTAAAAAAGCCTTCGTATTACCAAACCACACACACACACACACACTAATATGGTTTTTGGAGGGTAATTCGTCCCTGAACAATTGGAATTGTATTAATGCCGACATGTTTATCGGTTTAGCGGATAATATTTAGGCAAGGAACGTTTTACTTAGTCACAACAATATATTTATATTTTTCCTCTTTGTTAAAATTTGAATAACATATATCGGTACTTTTAAACAAATTGCACAGACCATTTACGTCTATAATTTTCTTGCTATTAAAATTGTATCAAAAAAGAAAACATTTAACACTGTGTGAACGTTACCTATTACCTTAAGCAGGAAGTAGAATGTAAAGTATGTCAACAAACTAGATTAAAGATAGATCCGGTTGACTACGTAAGCATTTACAAAGACGATAAAGCAGGAAAGCAGTCTTCTACATTCTACAGTCATGGCTAGCAGTGCAAAATCCGTCGCCTCTGACGCTCAAGGGTTACGTTGTCCGATATGTCTCGATGTATATACAGCACCAAAGAATTTACCATGCCTCCACACCTACTGCCAACATTGCCTACATAAATACATTGTGAAGAATGTACCAAAGGGGGAAAAAGGTGCCACATTCAATTGCCCGGAGTGTAGAAAGGAAACATTTCCCCCACTTCCTGATATTCCTGTGGATGAATGGGCGGAACATTATCCATACAACACTGCGTTGTTGTCTGTGTTACCACCAGAGAAAAGGAAAGTAGAAAAGAGCTGTGATTCCTGTCTATATGAGGGAACCACGGTTAGAGCTACAAGTTACTGTACAGTATGTGAAGAAGCGCTTTGTCCGACATGTGATAGTGTACATAGAAAAACTAAAGCAACGAGGGACCATGCAGTCGTAAATATACAAGACCTAATCACAGATCTCGAACTAGCCGTTAGCCTGTCAGTGAGTGTCACCTGTTCCGAACATGTTGGTAAAGAATTTGAATTTTATTGTAAATCTCACAGCAGTATGTGCTGCTCAGAATGTTTTTACAAGAACCATAGAGGCTGCATAGGGTTTCTTCAACTAAAGGACCATTTGGAAGGACTACTGAAGGAAAAAGAATCAAACAGAGTTGTGGAACGATTAAAACAACTTAGATCCCACTTGGATAAATTTAGGAATGACAATGAAGCATCATTAAAACGGATTGAAGCTCAAGTAAAGAATATCCCTGACGAAATCGAGATGATCAGGGAGAAACTTAACACTTTACTCGACAGTGTTAAATCCAAGATTACGATGGAGAAAAACACCCTCTTGAAAGAGGAGTCTCTGGTTCGACATGAAGAAAATCAACAATGTGAGTCCATTAGTTCGGCAATTTCAAGTTCACTTCATCTTTTAGAAACAGTCTTGGCACATGGCAATGCTCTTCATGTCTTGACCACTCTACATAAAACGGAGGAACAACTTGCCCATTATGAGTGCGCTGTAAAGGAGAAGTATCATGAAATTAGACACGTTGACGCCAAACTATGTCTTGATGATCATCTCCTGTCTTTGCTTAAAAGTAGTGACGTCACTATCGCTAAAATTGACATTGCTGAAAAGAAACACAGTCTTGTTCCTTCTTTTTTGCCTCACACTATCGTGAAAACATTTAACACTACCGCAAATGCACGCAATGCATCTAAAGCGAAGAAGAACACTGTAGAAGGACTTGATCCACAACGAAAATATCTAAATTCCAATACACTGAAGGACTGCAAGCCAGAAATAATTAAACAGTTTAATGCAGACTATCCCGATGGCAAGGATGCTTGGTACGCTGGTATAACGTGCCTACCAGATGACAAAATCATGCTTGTGGATTCTCTTAATTCTACATGTAGACTGTATGACTCATCATATAAGCATCTTGCTGACTGTAAACTGACTTCAGCTCCATATGACGTGTGTGTAGTGGAGGGATCTCAGGTAGCAGTGACACTTCCGGAGGCAAATAAATTCCAGCTTCTGACAGTTAATAGATTCATACAACCAGGCAGGATAATGAACACGAGTCTCAGCTGTCATGGAATAGCCGTTTTGTCCAGAGATCAGCTGGTTGTAAGTGGCTATATGGATGGTTCCTTATATTGGTGCATTGTATCTATGGATGGATCGGAGAAATTCTCTGTTAAAGTTTGTCCTTCATCATGGATATCTCAGTTGGCACTGAATAATAGGAGGACATGTATTTACGTATCATGTTATAAAAATCCAGCTGCAGTGTACGCATACAGTGTAGAAGGTATTCAGATATTCAAATATGAGCGCAAGGAGCTGGATGGTGCATGTGGATTAGCTGTGGACAGGGAAGATAATCTGTATGTTGTTGGTCAGCTGTCGCAAAACATTCATCAGGTGTCTTCAAGTGGGGCTCCTCTACAAGTGTTCTCAAAAGGAATCAGAAACCATCCATCTGCTATCAGCTTCAGTTCCAGTGGTGACGAATTCCTACTTATATACGGAAAGGAAGTGCAGAAATTTAAGCTGAAATAGTGATCACGAAATATATATACTGCACAACCACCCCATAATATTGAAAAAGGTATATCATTTTTAATATTGTTTGTTTGTATTTCCTCATGTATATAATTATATAAGTAAACGAATTGGACAAATGGAGATATACTTTTTGTATGTTTCTTTTATTTAAAGAAAAACAACAACATTTGTACCGTTTTAACTTTGTTTATACAATTCATTAATGCTTTGACACCATGGGAATGTAACAGACAGTTATTTGTAGCATATATGTTTTACACATGTCTCTGGTTTAACTAAGGAAGCTTTTTATTATGCCATCTGAGAGTTGACCCAATCATTCTCTCAATTCTGTCTGTCTATCAATCTATCTGTCGTCAATTAGTGTCTTGGAAAGAGGAGCAAAGTGGAGCAGATTCGAATGATACTGATACAAGCTCTGTTCAGGCATTTGATTTCAATGGTAACTCGCTTTCAATAGCGTAGCAACCACCCAAAACACCCACGTAACTGCGGGTGCGGGTGGCGTAAAAGGACAGTGGAGGCATAAAATTCCAATGAATCAACACTTTTGTAATTGGGAGGAGGTCCCATAAATCACTTTTGCATGAGGTTGTCTGACTTCATAGCTACACTACTGCTCAGTGCATATAACGTTTCGTGTGTTGATGCAACGCGAAATATATTGTATATGCAGTCATGTCACAATTAAACATTATAATGTTCATAGGTCCTCTGCAGGCAGCGTAAGAAATCTCAGTCCGCGCACCAGTCCGATGACAACCAATTTCACGGCTGACTAGGGTAAAAATGACTATCCAGTCCCTCTGACCAGCTGTATTTTTTGGCATATTGGGTTCGTTTAACAGTAATGTATGTATGTATGTATGTATGACGGAAGATAAGGCAAAGAAAAGCGCGTTAATATGCTACATTTTTGAAAACCAATGACTTAAGAAAATAGTGCTTAAAATGATACTAGGAAAAGTCAACTGTCAAACATAAATGTGATTCGTAAATCATTTTATTCAAAGTAGAAATTAGGCCTGAGAGTAGATTTCTTGGTGTATATATTTATCGAGCTTTCCTGACGAGGCTATTGTCGCCTGTGGCTTGCGACCAGGTAGTAAGCTCAACCCAGTATCTATCTTTTAAACAATTTGAAAATAAACTGATTAAAGATACAGATTTCAAATACATATGAAATAAAATTAAGTAAATGTACTGAGTCCTTTAAAAATAAAATGTATTTCTAGCTCAAACAATGGACACAGATATGTATGAAACGTACTATGATGAGAATGTCTTGGCTTGTTTTTCGTCTCGTCTGTAGCTACCGGTTCATTAACGATAGGGAACCATTCTAATCATCACGGATCATTTCTCTAGTTTTATTTTAAAAAACGCAGATTACATTGTCCCAGGTCCCGTTTGTTCTATTTATTCAGATGCTGAAAAATACTGAAGATTTTATTGCCTTTAATTTAAAAGAAATGTTGCGTTAGATGTTTTCACCTGCCTATTTCCGCTCAGCCAGGTGAAAGGTATGATATGCACAACCAACCCCAACCCCTCCTAAAAGTAGCAATCGCTGACCATGTATGTTGGACGGCAGATAAACTAAGAAAAGCGCGGGAATATGCTACTTATTGCAGACCAGTAACTTAAGAAAATTATGTGTGTGTGTGTGTCTGTGCGCGCGCGCGCACGCGCTCACGTGTGTAATGGCTTCCATATTTTTGTTTCCTTTTTCCTTTTTATTGAAATTCGATATTCAGCAAAGATTTCTAAACAAAGAAACCATACATAATACAGTAAGTGTAGGTATTTTATATTTTCAAATAGTTCGAATACTCCCTGAGAATTATTACAAACTTATAATTGCGAAATAATATAGACTTAGAAAGCCTTCGTATTACTAAAATACACACACACAAGAGTAATACTTTTTGGAGGGTAATTCGTCCCTGAACAATTTGCCCTAGGTGCAATTGTATTAATTCCGACACGTTTATCGGTTTTGCGGATAATATTTAGGCAAGGGACGTTTTACTTAGTCACAATATATTTATATTGTTCCTTTTTTGTCAAAATTTGAAACAGATATACTGGTACCTTTAAACAAATTGCACAAACCACTTACGATGATAATTTTCTTGCTATTCAAATTGTAAAAAAAAAAAAAAAAAAAAAAAAAAAAAATTAACACTGTGTGAACGTTACCTATGACCTTAACCAGGAAATAGACTGTAAAATAGGTCAACAAACTGAACAAAGATTGATTTGGGTGACTAAGAAAGCATTTACAATGAAGATAAGGTAAGAAAGCAGTTTTCTACATTCTACCGACGCTCAAGGTTTACGTTGTCCGATATGGCTGGATGTATATACAGCAACAAATAATTTACCGTGCCTCCACACCTACTGCCAACATTGACTAAACAAATACTCTGAAAAATGTACCTAATGGTAAATAGGTGCCAAGTTCATTTTCCCGGAGTGCAGAAAGAAAATATTTCCCCCACTTCCTGATATTCATGTGGATGAATGAGCGGAATATAATCCATACAATACTGTGTTGTTTTCAGTGTTACCTCTAGCTACAATTTCATAGCCTCAGTTTGATTTGTTGTGGTTCAGGTTACGAACTGATCCCATATCATGTAATGTAGCTAACAAATCATCACTATAGTCAGAAAAACAAATAGTGTAGAAATCTACTACATAAGTACAATCATGATGTGAAACAAAGCTTGGCTTCGGTTGAATTTATTAAGCCCTTACGCGATAAAATAAATTATCATGGTTACACTAACCTCACCGTGTCCGCCATGACAGATAACGCGAGACTCTCGCCGTGACCCCTTCTCTATATAAGGCTTGCCAGGCCATATTTGGATATTATACGCTATGTTATTGTCAATCAAGTGGCGAATAATGGCTTCTTGGTGGAATTTCAAAGTTGCCGATAAACCGTATTACTTTTAATGCGCAGAATTTCTGTCTCAAACACTACATATTTTCTACGATTTGTTTACGTTTCCAAATAAGGCATCAATGTACTTATATGGCACACAAACAAACAAGCCTGAGAATGGAAGTAATCATTATTTGAACTAATATGGCTGACGATCTAAACGAAAATATTGGATAAGAAAGTTAAACGAGATTTTACAACTATTACTACAATGATTTGCAACACTTCCGGTATAAAATAAAAGAACTACTAAATTTAGTTCATTATATGCAAGGAATGTGTTCAAATTGATGATATTAGGCTGAAAGAGCTTTCTCCATTGGCACATATATGCTCATGTTAGTACCCCGTGCACGACGTAGGAGTAGGGGTACTAATATTAATACTATATTAACACGGGTGAAAATTAAAGTAGAAAAGAGCTGTGGTTCATGTCTATATGAGGGAACGTCGGTTAGTTCTACAAGTTACTGTGCGGTATGTAAAGAACCCCTTTGTCTGACATGTGTTATTGTGCATAGAAAACCTAAAGCAACGAGAGATAATGGCGTCGTAAATATACAAGACCTAGTCACAGATCTCGAAATAGCGGTTAGCTTGTCAGTGAATGTCATATGTTCAGAACATGATGCTAAAGTATTTGAGTTTTACTGCAAACCCCACAGTAGTATGTGTTACTCAGAATGTTTCTATAAGGGTTACAGAGGTTGCCGAAATGTTCGTCAAATAAATGACCAATCCGAAAGACTACTGAAAGAAAAAGATTCAAATAAAATAAAAGTTATGAACCGATTGAAACAACTCAAGTCCCATTTGAATGAATATGATAATGAAAATTAAGAGTCGTTCAGAAGGATTGAAGCTGAAATGAAGAACATTTCGGATGAAATCGAGC